>JAHZMT010002104.1:0-14699 GCA_027743785.1 Sinhomidia bicolor | reverse complement strand
TCCAACTTTATTATTGTCATCGTATAAAAAAAACTGGGATGGGATCACGCTAGAGTAAAAGTGAAACAAGCCCTTGTCTGCTCGAAATTTGAGTTTTACTGCTTTGCATAATTTACATTTGACTATTGTATGTAAATACATTGCATGAATAGCTTTTTTAAAAAAACTGTTGAGTGTGTTATAACTTATTTGTTGCTTCCTTCCTTGTGTGTGTTCCCAATCTGCCAGGAAAAATTAAACACGCTCAAGCGTAATGAAATGTAGGCAAAGTGTGAGATTGCTTGCTGCTTTGTTTATAATATATTTTCAGTCAAAAGGTTTTTTTTCACTATACACCATACCTTATTTTTTGTCATGCACAAAATAATTGAAAAGAACAAAGTTTTATTATTACGACGGGTTCAGTTTACTTGCCCTGCTCTTTTTTTGCAGTAAAAAATATAGCCAATTAAATTGCAATAATAAAAAAAACTGCAAAAAATAGTTTTAGTTTTAAAAGCAGGAATAAAAGAATTAATGAAACTAAAAAAAGTATGCAAAATCATTTTAGCAAATCTTTGCAAATTTGCAATCCTTTGTCCATTTTAGAACTACCTTGAAAAGTTGTCAATACTTTTTTAGATTGTTTAGACAGATGCTACTTTTTTCACTATTCTGACATAGCTCGCGCCTTGGTGCTTTATCTCGGACAAGCAGTAACACTTCGTAACTAAAATTGTCGACACTCAACACTTGCAAACAAAACAAGCCAAAATTTATATTGATCAGCACTCTGCCAAAAAGAAATTATTATTATGCTGCCTGCATAGAGGAGAGGTAACCCAATTTTCTGGAAATGAAATCAGATTTTATTTTATTCGCAAGTGTATAAAATACCTATCAACTGGTTCGCTTGCTGCTTTATGACTTAATCCCAATCCCAAAAGAAATATGCGCAGCATTTGCATAGCTATGTGTGTTCTCTCAATGAGCAAGAAACTTCTCCTTTAATTATGTCATTCCGAATTTGCATATTTAACAACACACATCCACTCTACTCGAACAAATGCTCCTATTATTATTATTATTATTATTTCCCTTGTTCCAGTCCACGCCAAAATGTCATCAAGTCATCACGTAAAGGTATACATGTACACATATGCCTATACGCTTGTGCTTAAGCAAAAATATCACTGCCATCATCCAAGCAGCTCCATATAAACATAGCGTCTTCCACCCACCAGCATGAAAAGTTCAACTCAGATTATCTCTCTCTCCGTTTTAACTAGCAACCAAGAAATTATCTTTTGCACTTTACGACGACAGACTTCCTCTTTCCCATTTCGCGTTGCTGGCTGGCTACTACTATACCATGCACACTAGGTAATATGGCATGACACGGAGCAGTTGAACTACATTACACAAACTAGCGAATGTAGCAGCAATAAACATACCAACATGATGATTTCCTTAAAATGTGTTTTAAGTTTGTTAGTCGAGCAGATATGTAGTGGTGCTGCTGGTGAGTATAGGGATACACCCGGTTTTCTGTGTGATGATGATATGTGTATGTGTTTTGTTTACAACATCCATGATAAGATGTGGCATGAATAACAATCACAATTTTATGGGAGCAGTGGCAGCACTACTAAGTTTGATGTGGTTGGCTGGCTGGGAAGGCGCAAAGCCCTTGTCTCCTCCACTTCTCCAGCAACACAATATTATTATTTTAGTTTCAACGTCGTCATCATCATCATCTTGTTCTTCTTTGCTGCCACTTGAGTCGTCGTCAGTGAGAATATAAGAGAGAAGAGAGTATAGTAGTGGTGGTGCCCACTACTACCAACCCGACCATAAAAGTTGTTGAGATCTCTGGGGAAGCAGTAATGTATGTATGTGGACTATCATGCAAAGGCAAGCCCTGCTATCATCTTAGTATTGGCTCTAGGTTCTCTTTTTGCAAGTTGAGCAGAGTTGTGCTCAAAAGGAAGACCATCCGGTCTGAATTTTGAATGAGCAAAAAATGTAAGCCCGCAAGGAAAGGGCGAGAGAGAAGAGGACACGCATGTAATTGTTACTTAAGCTCATGTCATTGCACTCTGCATCTTAATTATTGCTTGAAATACAAACTCCACACCAAGCTTATAAAAAATATACCTGGTTGAGCTCTATTTCCACTACACCTTTCCATTCAAATTGCTCCCGTCTTCTCTCACCTGATCTCTCTCTAAAGCCTATGTTAATTCCAGCTAATCCATTTTTAAAAAAGTGACAAGCAGCCACCAAACAAGGTAAGGTGGTGCATGATGATTATGTTATGATGATGGTACTAGTGCATGTTTACCTATGTAGCCAGTAGCCAGGTAAATAGGTAAGCCGGAAAAAAATTCCCCATAAAACAACACATTACATCGTCATACCTGGCGAAAACTCCCTCGTTTTGCTAGTCAACTCACTCGTCAGTCTGCTAGTCAAGGCATATTAATTGCTATTAGTTGTCGTGTCGTGAATCTAATTTTAATTTTATTACTGATCATTATGGTCCGTGGAAAGAGGAGGTGGTGGTAGTAGTAGGTGGCACGGTTTTTTAAAAATAGGCTATAATAATCTCATCTTGTACTACTCACACAGAGCACACAGCCAGCACACACATGACCACAACATAAAAAGCGTATAGCTGAAATAACAAGGTAGCTTTTATAAAGTTTAAATTTTTTTTACATTGCTGCACGTAGCTCTCGCATAGCACGGAGGAGGCATTAAAAAGGTATTTCGTCCTTTTGTTTTGAAAACTTTGAGAGAATGTAGGAAGTCAGCACAATTATGAACTATTTAAAAGCAAAGCGTTGTAGCTAGGAGGCATTAAAAAGGCATTTCGTCCTTTTGTTTTGAAAACTTTGAGAGAATGTAGGAAGTCAGCACAATTATGAACTATTTAAAAGCAAAGCGTTGTAGCATATTATGATGGCTTTATTCAAAAGAACAAAGGTCGTTTGAAGGTGATGATGAATCAGTAGTGGTAATGTACAAGAAGGCGGGATTAAAGTTCCAGCTTATAAGGTTACATAATATTATGTGTGATGAGACTGGCTAAACCATTACAATGAATTTGCGTTATCAACATATATCGCGATAATTTTTTTTTTAGCTTGATGACCATCATCAGCATCCTGTCGTCGTTCTGCACTGCTCTGACGCAGTTTTGAGAACAGTCCTATTTTTAGATAAATAAAGCATGAGAAAACCGTACCTAAGCATTTATTTTGATGCTCATGAAAATAATGAATCAGTTGGATAGATAGCACTAATACGTTTTGTTTGTAATTTGAGTAGACTAATTTTTTTAAAGACGAGGTTAGCCTTTCCACGAAAATGCTACTTATTTTGTGAGCAGACACGCACCAGCATGTCATGTTAATTTTCATAATTAGTACACTCACAAGCAAGTAGTTTGAGTGAACGTTGCTATTTTTGAGACACAAATTATTCTGTTCAAGAAAAACTGAAAGCATTTTAAACATGTAAATTGTCGTTCACATTATTTCTACTTTGCTGAGATCCAGCAGGTATTTATCCCAATATAGCCCACATACACAAATCGTAATAAAACGTGCGCAGTGCCAAGTGGCAACTAGGCTACTTGTTTTTTATTTGTATTTATTGACTTTTTGCGCATAATCATCTGAACAAAACAAACATGCAACCGTGTAACATACATTGTAGTTGAGTTATGTAAGCAAATAATTAAAAATGGCAATTTTGCTACTTTTCTATCCAAACATTCCAAACACACCAAAAGCCATTGAACAATAATGACTGTTGTTTTTTTTGGTGTAAAGGTTAAAGACACGAGTTTGCTTAAAAAATTAAATTGGTTCAACTGAAAATTCGCAGTTGGTAGTAATAAGCCAACATGATTGGATTGGTTGTTGACGTCCTCAATACAATATAATATACGCAATGCAGTAGAAATGCTATTTTTCAAAAAGCGTAACGCTATCGTTGTCGTAATTGACGGTAGAGATAGGCTAAAAAAATATTATTATTCGGTGGTGTGCTGTGTACGCTTTAGAAAATACAAGCGCGCACTCACACACTTTTTGACAATAGCACATTACGTTGTGCAAGTTAATGGTTTGGTAGAGAGTTGGTTGGTATAATAAAATATTGTGAAAAGTACTGTGAACAAAGAGAGTACATTTTTTTATGCAGGCAAAAGTAAATGACAAAAGTGACGGTATTATTATTATTATTATTATCGTATTACTGGATGAACAAAGCTAAAATCCCACATGCATTTTTTATCATGACATGTGGGACAACCTGTGTACTACGCTACTTATTACTACTCCTACGTTTCCTCCTCTTTTGTTTGCTTAGTCACGACACGATCATCATCATCATCATCATCAAAAGCATCAATAACAACAGCGCCATTCGTCTACAGTAAATCTCCTCTCTCGTTTCAGAGTGGAAGTCTTCTCTGGAAGCTTTTGAACTTTTGAAATGAAAGCATCAATGTTTTAGAATTTTTGAAAAGTGGTTAGCTTGTCACCTGAGCACAACAATAATAAAAATTAAACTGCGACATTTCATTTCATTACCATTTTTTTATCTGAAAAAAAAGAACAAATATTGTGATAAGGCACGACAACTCGTAAAGAACATTATCGTCAAGTACAGTTTGTGTGCATTGCCATGCTCTCAATGTACTATAATTAGTTTATTGCCTGTTCACCTGTGTACGTGTACATATGAGCTGCAATGTTGGTGGTCAAGAACCTTTTATTAGCTTAATTTGCATAATATTCTCGATTTGATGGGAACACAGCCAAAGATACACAATCAGCAAAACCACATGTGGAATTATTATGGAATGGAATTTATAGAAAATAAAGTTATTTTTTTATCTACGCCGACTATGAATGAATATAGTATTATCAGTAAACTATTTTTTCTGGTGCTACCTGGTGCTTTACTTACAATATAAGTGTCAAGTTTATCATTTGTATAAAATTTATCTCCACTCTAAAAAAAGTAGCAAAGTTCCGATCGTGAGAAGAAAAGGTCAAAACGGCAGTAAAAAGTGTAAAAAAAAGTGTAATAAATAAAATATTATTGTGAGTCTCCCTTTCATTTTGAAGCCCGTCCACTGTAATTAAATCATCTATAAATGTCAACATGAATCAATTTGCCGCGATTCTCCCATCGCATCGGCAGCATCTCTACAAAAAAGTTGCACTGTAGTGCTGCCGTTGCGGACATACACAACACAAGCAGACTTGATGATGGGATACCGACTTTTTTCTCTAATTTTAATAGCATCATTTGTGACACTTGTGTTTGTATTAAGATAACCCATTTGTCACTACACAGACATATATCATCATCACTTATTTATTTACGTATTTACAGTTCAGTGAGTCTCAGCTTCTTCCCATCATCATCTTCGTAGTTTGCCCATTAAATAATATTATGATAGATTAGCCATACAAGTTGACTTTGCAAAAAATATGACAGAATGACAGTTCCTTTGATGTACTAACTGCTCGTCGCAAGTCATTAACAAGTATTGTTACTGATTTGTGAACAAAAATTATTGGCAAGTCAGTAAGTACGTACGTATGCAGTCGTCTTGTCGCACACTAACAATTTGGTATTGAATGGAAAATGAAAGGAAATTACGACACTCTCTCCACTCCACCACTCACGCGCTGCTGTTTTAACGGGAGACTCTAAAAAAAAACTTGATACTTACAAATGCTGATTGTGCGACTATTAAAATTGCGCTAAGAAATTTATAACCAGTAATTAAGTTTTTTGAAGAGCTGTAAGCACTCATAGTATGTGACTGTGTGTAACGGCAACCTATAAACTTTGTTATTAAATAACATTAAAATAATTTGCTAAACAGTGAGCAGTCATATTATGTTCTTCTTCTTGATTTGATGCAAAATTGAGACAAGTGCTTATTAAAGAGTATTATGATATGCTTAAGGTTGTTGGATATTATTATCATGTCAGCTCTGTGAATTTACACAAATCAATGGACCACCAGCAAATCCACCACTCATATAATATACAGTGTAGTTTATGAAACCAAAAACTGTCACTTTTTGTGTTCGTGCCTTATCGTCATCATCATCATCATCGTGCTTGGCTTCTTTATACCTATTCAGTTTTTTGGTATATTTTTTTTTCATTATTAGGATTACGTCATGTATGCAACATCATACCACGTTTGCTTATGGACCAGCTATATAGATAATTTCCAATAAGTTGCTATATAGTATTCCTTTAGAGGATTCCATTTTTTGTCTTGCCTCGTCTTATCTCAGTTTATTGTGAAATGCATCTAATAGAGCAACTCTGATTAATTTGACGCAACTCAATTGATAATAAAGAGACTTTGGCTGTAAAAAAAACTGTTTGTTGTTGTTATTATTATTACACTTTAATTGTAATGTATTTGGTAAAATCAACAAAAAAAGTTGGAGCAGATCTCTCCTTGTTGTTGTTGTGAATGTTGTGTGCTGCTGTAGAAGAGCTGCTGTTTTAGTGGCATTTATGGTTGCCACTGCTGTGAGTGGTCTTTAGTGACCTATGCAAGTGTTGTTGGGGGCGAGGAGAAAACGGTGCAGAATGTGTGCGGCTGTCGTTTGTTGTCACATTAAATAAATTATCTTTGTCATGGGAGTCCTTACGCGAACAAGCCGAGCAACTTGCTTCTGAAAAAGCTCTCCTCCTCTTTCATGGCAGCAGCAGGCAACAACGCCGCATTATATAAGCTGAGAAGTGTAGTTACAGCAGCAAACAGTGTCTTATAAATTCGGATAAATGCACAAGAATCGGTTTTTGTGGCCGGCGATAACTACACACAAGTCGCTGCTATGCTCAACCTAACTTCCTTCCTGAATGGCTTAATGCTGTTGTTCGAAAGGAATCCAAAACTGGAATAAAAATACAAGAATAAACGAAAAACAACATCCTTTCTTCTGCAAATCACTGGAGTCTTGACAAGTTTTCCACCTACCAGCAGTACGGCATGGGCTTTTGGTGCCACCTTTATTTATATCATACCAAAATACTATGCATCACATCTCACATCTTTAACAAGTTTATGGAGCTGCTTGAATTTATTAAATAAAGTGTACTGGTATTGTCGTGATGTGAGCGAGTAGGCTTGTGGCAGCAGCGTATATCCTTATTAGACCTCATAAGACGAAAAACTCTTGTTTCTTCCTTTTTTGCGTCCTTCCTCTAGTTCGTGGGAGTAAAAGAATGTCGCGTCATGGATTAAGCTCTAATAATAATAAGCAGAGGACAAAATGCAAAGCATAAAAAACTTTACTTGTTTTAGTTAACTAAAGTAAGACACCAATAATGACGGCGGTAAAGTTTGCTCCTGTTAGTGTTCTCTTTCTTGTTCAATGAATTCTTTGTCTTTTTTTCTAAACGGAATTACCATTTTTGTACTTTTTGTGTCGGTCGACCCACTAAATATACTACGTCTTCTTCTTCTTCCACAGCAATGTCGACGGTGACGCTGGTTGTGTTTTTTTTCTGAGAAAAATAAACTTTCCTTTGTTTTGCTCGCTGTTACGTTTAGCTTTTATTACGTCAGCTCTAACTCTTTTGTTATGTGAATCTGCACAAGCTCTTGTTGTGGAGAAAACACCTAGAACAGAGAAAGAAAGAAGTTTCTCCTTTTCGTCTTCTTCCATTTGAATGATCATTGTATTACATTAAATAGTTAGTCTGCTGCTCTTACTGTTTTATGTGTGTGGTGGCCTGGCCCGCTCTTCTTTACTGTGCACAGCTCCGTAGTGGCAGTTGTTGTGTCTACCGCTTCGGTGGTAACTTGTCAGGTCTTTTTTGCCAAAAACTTCTTCTCTCCAAAGTCGGAACCTATGAAAGGGAGCAAGTTTTTTTTGTATCAGATTATCCGGAACCCTTAAAAGAAAAAGCTGGAAAGACTGTACCTTTTTTTCATGGTTTTGCTTCGTCTTCTTAGTGTTGTTGTTGGATGCTAATGAATTCTGTTTTTTTGACTGCTACATATACCGTGCAAGATACAACTGTTTTTTATTCGTTTGTCATGTCTTTTCTCTCTGGCAGACTAAATGTGTAGTAAATACACACGTGTGCTGCAGCAGCAGCAGCAGAGAAGATGTGTGGTGGGCTGGATGATATAACACAACAACAACAACAGCATCCAACCACCACCAGCAAAGCACACTTGCTATTTTGCCGATTCTCACGTTCCAAATCCAAGTTTACTTTATGTAGTTGTTCGTCTTGCTTTTTATGGTGGACGGACGTGAAACGTGAGTTTCCTGGAAAAAAGTGAAAGAAACGACGTCTACGTGAATTGTTTATATTGGCTAATGTTTATTGCCCTAAATGAGCAAACAGGAGAGAAAGAAAGAGTAGAAACACAGACAGTGTACTACTGTACTCTCGCATTCCGCATTCGAAAAGTTGAGTGTCTGTCTGCCTGCTGAACAAGAGAAGAAAGAAGGAAAAGTAGTAAACGTAAAAAAGCAAGTTTAAGGAGCAGCGAAAATGTCTTGATTGTCAGAGGAAAAAGAAGCAAAGTCGAGTATTCTGTAGTAAGCGGCGGCTATAAAAAACTAAAAGAAAGAAAGAAAGTGTAAAAAAAAAAGTTGGCAAATAATAATAATAATAATAGCAATGTATCTCATTCCTATTCATTGATTCATTCGAGTGTAAATGCGATCACTAGTGAAAAAAGAAACATGGCTTTACTGGAAGACTTTCTTTTTTTTGGTAGTAACAACGCTCGTATAAATACGTCAAGTTGTCTCTTTAAATGAATTCTGTCTGAATCCATATACATAGTCAATTATTGTCTTTTTTTCTATTTTCCAAAGAAAAGCTTTAGCGAATGAGCGCAAAAAAGTAAGAAGATGTGCAATTTATCGAAGCATGAAGCATAATAATACAAGTGCAGTGCTTGAGAGACCAGACGGGAGTAAGTATGCCTATGTGTGTACATTTTCCCTACTAATTGCACTCTGACAGGCAAAATGTCCAAACTGGTTGATTACTTATTTGGGATGATCATGATGATGATGGGAACTGGAACAGCTGAACGGAAGAAAAAAATATAGAGAAAATAGCAAAACTTTTTTTATTCCTTTTTCGCCTGTCGTTACACTCTTTTCTTTTTTGCTTCTTTAAGAATGACACGAAACGAGTTGGAATTAAGAAGAGGCATAAATTAAGTTAATCAATTTGCTAACCTGCATAAATATCACGAAAAAAGGCAACAGCTTTTTTGTCAATTGTTTTTTGAAAATATATTTTATGTGCTGTTATATGTGTGTTTATAGTTATTTTTGTGTGTGTTTTGTTATTTCGTTAATCTCATTACTCGCGAGTGTGTGTCGTGTCGCCTGCCGCTGCTGCTGCAACTGCTGCTTTGTGAAACTTTTTATGTTAAAAAAACAGGAAAATCAACAGTGACAATAATAATAATATGGCATGAGTTTGCTAAAAAGTTTTTTTGGTTTTCTGACTTTTTTGTGAATTTTTTGGTGGGAAAGAATTTAGTCGGGTGAATGAATGGAGTAAAAGGAAAATCGGTTTGAACGTGATGAAACTGCATGACGTGACGTGATGATGATGATAATGATAATTTATGAATGTTTGATCCCTTGGCGTCACATATGATATGGTGGAGGATTTTTTTTTCTTTAAAGAAAAAGAGAAAAAACTTGAAAGATTTATTGTGAATCCCGGAGCAAGTGAAAGCGACACGTAGTACCAGTATTATTTTTTTTTTTAATGAGTTGGCTGATGCGGAGGAAGAAGAGGAGGTGAGCATGATGAGGAAAATGTCAAAACGGGGCCTATCATTTTTCCAGATTATAAAGGAGATCCGTGATTCCATGTCGCAACGACATGGATCTGGTGGTGGTGGTGGTGGGGACGGGCCTTCGTCAGTGTTTTACGTGCCGAATGAGGATGATGGAGACGACGAGGATAATATTGCTGCTGTTGTTTCCAGCGGTGGTTTGTTCCGGATGGACTCCTCATCTTCTTTGAAGGCAGGAGCTCATCATCACGCGTACGAAAACATTGGGACGAGTAGTGGCAGCGAGTTTGGAGGGAATAATGAAAGTTTGGAGGAGAACAAGAGACGACAAAAGGGTAGTCGAAACGGTGGTGGAGCTGCTGCTGGCAGAAACAAATTCGGTTTTGGCTCCGTTGGGAATCTTGGAGAAAGTTGTGAAGCCGGGGATCATCATCACACTACCACTGGCATTGATGACGCTGGTGGAACTAGTCACGCTTCTGTTGGCACTGGAGCCAAAGTAAAGTCAACAAAAGGCAGTCGGAGATGCTCAGCCAGTGACCAAAATTTAAATGATGGCTTTAAAGACAATGATGTGTTTGAGGACGAGCAAGATGGCGGGAGTGCTGCTGCTGCTGTGGCGAACGAGCAAAGAATGGCGATGGGGAATGAGTCGGAAAATGAGAATGAATTTGGACCCCAATCATTATTCATTACGGGAAGAAATGGGAGAGTTGGTGGTCGTAACTCGAAGAAGGAGCAAGGAATGCGAAGTGGCAACCACCTTGACAGAAGAATTATTTGCTCGCGTGGGAGCTCCTCCAAAATGAGCAATATTAGCGGTCAAGAAATAAACGGGGGAACAGGAAACAGCACAAATAATGGTGGTTGGCAGCTTGATGGAAATTGTGTGGTTAGCTCCTCCACATCCACTTCAGCAGCAGCTGTCTCTTGTGCAAGCAACCGAGCCAGCTACGCCAGCAGCACGAGCAGAGCGAGCACCACAAGCTCGGAATCCTTTTCCGAAATTTTTGCCAGGAACTTTGAAGCGAACTTTTAAATCCAGTCAGGCTAATAAGACGAAGGTAATGAGAAATGAGAATTTTTATGCAGAAAATTATCTAAGTGTTTGTGTGCTGTTTTTTAAAAAATCTTAATTTTTTGCACCGCTTGCAACAATAATAATTATTATTTGCGTATTATGCAAAGACACGTCACGACTTGTCTATTATGTCATGATGATGTGTGTGTGATTATTACTTGAACATGCTAATGGTATACAACAGAACACACAAACAAGCTAAGTATATAATTAAGCCTGTTTTGTGAAAAGTTGAAAATGGCAATTTAAAAAAATTGCCACATATGCAAAAATATTATATACATTTTTTTTATCTTAAGAGCAAACTCGCTCGCAACTAAGTCGACCGGATGCACGCTTGCTAGAAAGCAAATATGATTTTAATTACACCCACTCATACACATCATACATCAAATCAACTGGAATTAAATGGCTTACTTTTGCTGCATAACCATTACGATATGTAGAGTGCATTACTAGTTCTCTGGAGGAACTGCGCTAATCACGGCGATAAAGTTGAGCTAAGAAAAAAGGTAGTAATAATAAGCAAATAATTGCTGGCCTCTTGAGCACCAGCAGCAGTCGGTTTTCTAAAAAGTCTACAGAGTATACATTACTTACTTGCTGCTCTGCTGCTCGTAAACCTAAAAAAGGAACGTGCAAAGTGATTTTGACTGGATTGGGGATAGAAATAATGAACTCGCAGCAGGGAGGAAAAAAATATGCTGAAAGCGTCTAGCAGTAATAATAATAATCGTATGTGTAGTTTAGTAATGTAATTAGCGTTTGCGGTTAATGACACAATCCTACTCGAGTTAAGTAGCAGAAGCAGGCATGGGCATGTGTACGTACTTTTCTTGTTTTGGAATAAGCACAAAGAGTAATTTGTCAATTAAAAACAAGATGGAAAACAACATTCCAAAGAAAATGGGACATTATTATTTTCATTTTTTGTGAGTTTAATCAGCATACCAGAATATTACGACCGTCTTTCCATTTTTAGCTATAAGCGATATGTCGTTATTCTTTCTTTTCTTTGTTCGTTTTCATATAAAACAGAACAAATGATTTAGATGTACGCACATTGTTTTGTTGGTTTTTTATTTCTAGTTAGCAGCAAGGAGAAATGTTGGCAGTCTCAATACCATTTTAAATCCTATCCAATGCTATTATTATGTCTATTGTGCCATCAAAGCACACTTTATTGTTTCCAACAATTATTTTTTTTGTTTGCTTTTCCATTAAGACACTTTATCGACATTGTGTGTCGTTTCCAAATGGTTCGATGAATATGTTAATCAGCATACCAGAATATTACGACCGTCTTTCCATTTTTAGCTATAAGCGATATGTCGTTATTCTTTCTTTTCTTTGTTCGTTTTCATATAAAACAGACCAAGTGATTTAGATGTACGCACATTTTTTTGTTGGTTTTTTATTTCTAGTTAGCAGCAAGGAGAATGTTGGCAGCCTCAATACCATTTTAAATCCTATCCCAATGCTATTATTATGTCTATTGTGCCACCAAAGCACACTTTATTGTTTCCAACAACTAATTTTTTTGTTTGCTTTTCCATTAAGACACTTTATCGACATTGTGTGTCGTTTCCAAATGGTTCGATGAATATGAATGACTTGGCAAATACCAAAACACAGTGTTTTAATGGTATGCATGCATGTCTAGTTTGTATACTCAATATTTTTAAGTGGTTCATAAACATCCAGAGGGAAAGTGATAACTGTGTTTAAATGGAGTTTTAGCTGTTTACTAAAACATTTTAATTACAATGTTAAGCAGGCGTAATTAAAATGCCTAGACAAACAGATAGCATAACTTGGAGGGAAATGAAACAAAAATTGGCTCACATTTTTTGTTATAATAATAATTGAAAGCAAACATTTATTTTGAGATTTATTTTTACACAAGAGAAAATACTGTCTGGAATTTTTAAACGAAAATAATAAGTGGTGCTTGGCTTGTTATTTGATTTGACTTTTACTACCAGAACTTCATGTCTAAGAAATTGTGTATAGCGGGTTTGATGAGATTTTTCAAGTCAAGTCTAATTTAGAAAAATGCCGTAAACTCTTGTCAGATAATCTGTACCATTTTGTAACATGCAATGCAACCATTTCTCATAGCTCGAGCAATTTGAAAAATTAAAATGTTAACATTTTGAAAAGTAAAGGATTTGCGTTACGTGCTAAAGTCAAGTTTACGGCTTTACCAGAAATGTAGAAATGTGTCATTTTAAACTCACAAATTGATTGACTTTTAGAAAAAACCTGACTGTTTTCAATATTGAGTAACATTGAATTTTCAATACAATTTATGCTGACATTGGCATTTATGTCTTACAACTGGCAAGGTCACTGCATTTGTTTAAATCAACCACAAGACAGCTTTCATATATTATTCTTCAAAATAAAAATATACTCCAATAATATATTTTCACTCAAAAATGAAAACTCAAGTTTAGTACTTTTTCATTCAACGTATTACTCGGTTTCGGAGTGCATCACACAGAATTTTATAATCACAGCCCTTCTGTACTCTGCATTCATTTCCATCATCAAACACGTGTCTGAAAATATTCTCCGGAATCACGCCACGCACTCATCATCACAATCATCATCTATTTCTCAACAAATTCATTCAAGTCTTATTATTATTATTATAAATATACGTGTTATCAAACTTGTGTCGTCCACCACTTTACAACTTTTTTTTTGGCGATGACGATAATACTCTTTCCAAGTAGCGTATTTTAAATGTTTGTAAATATCTTGTTCCTCTCTTCTTCTGCTCTACGACAATGAGTCTATTCATCTCTCCGAGTGAGCTTATAAGTATACATATAGTTACCTATATATACTTGTAAGTGGAGAAAAGCGTCGAGTGGAAAGTTAACATGTAAAAAAGTTGTTTTCCATTATTCTCGGGATAATTTTTATCTCACAAGCTTCCAGTTTTCTCTCTCTCTCTCTCCCAACCCAGCAGTCTCGTTTCTTTTCTGGCAGTTTTCCTGCTGACATGGCGTTTATTTTTTCACGGGAAAAAAAGAACGTGAAGAGATTTTCATGCAGCCGCACACAGTCTTGTTATGAATTAGTGGCAGGGTGGCATTGTGTAAGTTAAATTTTTATATCTATTATCCATCCAGCCACACACACACAAACTATATAACTTCTTGTGTTTTCTCATTCGCCTTTATAATTTTTTAAGTTGTTTCAAGTGCTCACTTGAAAATATTACATATTTTTTCTCCCTTTCAAAGTCACTCTCCCATATTTTGACTTTGCCAACATCTCTGTGTGTAGTTCACGGTCGGTCGCCACGGTCCAATGGCTTGTTGGTTGATGAAACTGAAACGCATGTTATGTTAGTACACACAGAGGGAAAACAACCCATGCCAAAACAGCGCGTATCTTTTAGTTTGGTAAAAAAAAGTAGAAAAAAGCATCATTCATAATAGTAGGACGAGGAGACGTTTAAAGAAAATTTTATGTGCCTTTTTATAACTCTTGAAAAAAAGAGAAAAATTGCCTGCTTTGCCTTTCTCTTTTTTTATATGCTCTCAGCAGCAAACTGCATGTTCTGCTCCTTTTTTTTACTCGTTTCACTACTTAAAAATATTTTGTAATCAAAAACAAGTCTGCAGAAATGCAGAGCCCAGGCAGGCAGCAGGCAGACAGGAGCAGCAAGGGCAACAACAGAGGTCAAATGCATACACTGCACTTTGCTAGCTGTGCACGTGCACGCGTTTTGTGTTGAGTGTAGTGCGTATGCATCATAACCTTTGCTACATTTTTTTTCTC
>JAHZMT010002103.1:0-35641 GCA_027743785.1 Sinhomidia bicolor | reverse complement strand
CGATGGCACTTATCACTTAATAATAGGTGTTTAAGGTTAATTTATTGTTTGAAGGATACAGCGTGAAATGTTTTTTAAAACATTTTTCAGTATTCCAATGTCAATCATTCTGGAGAGAATTTTTACCAAACTTATTATGCGAAATAAAGTTGTATTTTTGAAATTATATGCAATTATCACAGGTATTGCACCTGATCATTTTCTAAGCAAGTCATTTCCGCTGAGGACGGTGCACTCAATATGGAAATTTTTTCTTATTGGAATAAATTTCTACGCTGTTTATCAACACATTGGTTTCCTAAAGCTAAGTCTGAGGGAAACAAATCTTACCAGTAAGCCTCCAACGTCCAAACAAGCTACAGGATTTGTTCAGGTAGTTTATGTGGCCACTCCAATCATCACATACTTTTCTCTTGGATGTCTTCGCTGTTATTTGATACTTTTAGATTGGCTTGATTTAAAAAGCCAGTATAGCAACATTAAGAAAATATCCACCTCATTCCAAAGATTTCACAGAAGCTATCCCGAGTTACAGATGGTACACCCTTGCTCTCTTTCCAAAAATGAAATTATTTACGGAGTGACGGTTATTGTTTCATTCGCCAGGAACATACTGAGAGCGTACGCGATAGAAATGAATGTGAGTGCAGGCAGAAAAAGTTGGTCCTGGACAAAGACATACAGTAGACCATGGTACAAAGCTAGGAATAACTTGGACGAAAGCTGTATTCATGGAGTTGACCACGTTGGACGTATTATGTCTTTTTGTACTTTTTGCATGCAATTGGATAGAAAGCTCTCTTGTCTTTTTGAATTCAAGGATAGAATCGGTTTTGAGTTCTGGATTCATAGTACCTAAAATGGCAGTAAAAGAGAACGGGGAAAAATATATTAATAAACACAATGTCACGCATTCATTTCTTCAATATTACGTGAAACTTGTAAAACTTTGGAAGTCATTGGAACCTGTATTGGGTCAAATGATACTACTTACTTTTTCCGTTTGGATTGTAACAACGAATTTTGAAGGCTTCTTTTCAATTTGCATTACAAACACTAACATGGGCGAGTATTCTCGACTGTTGGCAATAACTGCACAGATGAATGGGATGTGCATTCTCGTTAGGTTTCTCGTTATCAATAATGCAGTGCACTTAATGGAGCAAGAGGTAATATTCAAAGTCAACATTTAAAACAAATCAGCCAGCCTGACATATGTACCATACAAAGTCTAAGAGGAGTATGTATCATCATCATAGTACAAAGTCAAGGGAAATATATTTTTTAAACTTTTTAGGCGAAGAGAATGAGCAAATTACTTATTGTGGAAGTTTCTAGAAGTCATTTAAAGGAAACTGCAATCTCGCTAAGAACGTGCGTTGCTGAGTCAAGAAAACAGACTGATGCGAATCTTGACTGGAAACCGGACACAGGTCGTATTAAGTTGGTTGAAAATGATGGACGTAATTTAGTGTACATCTTGGAGAAATTTTTTATTAGCGAGCCGTTTTCCCTAACTGCTTGTCATTTTTTTCGGGTGGACAGGTCAACTATATGTCACGTATGCATTGTATTTCTCATACATAAATTAGCAAAAATATTTATGGTCAAAGAATAAGTGGGTTTTTTTTCTTATAATTTACAGATTTTTAACAATGTAGCCACGTATCTTGTTGTTTTACTACAGTTTCGATTATCATTCATTCACTCTTCCCCTCAACCACACAATTAAGTTGTACAAAAATTAGGTTTTAATAAGCTGTTAGTATTTTAGTATCCCAGCTTTACTTGAATACATGACACAACTAATTAATATTGCTAAATTGAATAAAATATAACTGTAACCATTTGTAATTGGGAATAGATAATACATCACAAGGTCGATTGTGGTATGCACATTTGCACATTGTGAACATAAAAATGTAATTAGTATTCTTTAATAAGCTATCATTTATTTTTTCACAATGCATTCTGCTAATTCTGTATATGTTCTATTGTAAATGCGACGCCGTCGGAACATTTATAATTTCTTAGAGCTTACAGAAGTAGTAAGTGAGCAAGTCAAGTCGTGTAGCAATTTTTATTTTCACGGGTTTTTCTTGAGTTTGCGTGTGTCCTACGTTTAATTTATATGACCAGGTGGTTACGATTTGTACACATTAATATTGCTGACGTTTGAACGGAGTATTTACATTTGAAATAAATTTGGCCCTTCAACGTTTTTCGTTGCGAATTTTATATTAACTTTAGTCAACTACATGAATTGAACTTGGAACTTGAAAGGATACTACTATATTGTCTAGTTAAGAGTTTAAAAGTTGTATAGTGTATAGTTTCCCATTTGTCATTTGTGATCTGGTTGTTGGATGTTTATGCAAACTCAGCGAAAAATGACTTCTTTCGACTCTTTTAAACAACGGACATCGTTCGGTAAAAAATGCTGTAAAATCTAATAATTAAATTTTGTTGTAGGAATATTCTGTCACTGATGAGATGACTAAGTAAATTTTGTATAGGACACCAAATATTGTTTTACTAAACGTTATCCATCATTTAATATTGTTGATGTTGTATTTTGTAGATTATCGTCGAAAAGAGTCTGAAAGGATGAGACGCTCTTACCCCACCAAAATTCCCATTTTACTTGAGCGCTCTCCAAAGGAAAAGAATTTGCCGACACTTGACACGATTAAATATCTTATTCCGTCTTGTTTTGTGACTGGGCAGCTTATTCAAACTCTCAGGTGTTTAAAATACGTATTTAGTTGTCATTTTGTCATACGCTAACTAGACAAGATTTTGCAGCTGACATACATACTGACATAATAATATTATTATAACTGTAAATAAAAATTCTTTGCTTTCACTGTGTTGATCTTTGAAAAGTTTAATGCTGTTATTTTATATTGATTTTAAAGAATATTTCTTCTCCTTTTTTCTGAATAGACTGCGTCTTGGACTGAAAGAGTCACAAGCGTTGTTTTTGCTTGCTAATGGAAGAAGCATTGTTGGATGCGCAACCTTGATGGAAGACCTGTATAAAAACGAAGCTATTAAATCAACCCTTTGCTTTCTTTACAATGTCGTCGTCGTTCATTATTTGGTAAAAGATATGAAAATTTCATTCGGTTCGGTTAACTTTTTTATACTATTACTATAATGTACCAATACGTTTGTAGCGAATTAATAAAGATTCAAGTATAAACTAAAAATTATAAGGACACTGAGCAGTAAAACTACGCTTTCCATTAATAATTTGATTAAATTCAAGAATTTTTTTACATTAATGTGCACCGATAGTAGTAAGATGGAGCTGTAAAACGTCGTAGCTACCACCACCAGAACACAAACTAAAAAAGAATGTAAACTGTCAGTAAGTTTAACTTTTTTGAAAGATTATGATATTACGGAATATAGACCGAGAAGAGTTATCCGTGTTGACAGGCCAAGTTGAACTAATTAGAGATAGGATAACAGCAAGCAAAAGAAGGAAGGGAAATGGCTGATGAAATCTGATCAGACAAGCGTTGAGAGTGTGTGAAGCTCTTGTCTCCTTTTTTCTAGCCCTCCATGTGTCAGCAATCAACTCAAGTGGAACGCACTGACGATCGAATACGCTAAATAGATAAATGAGAGTAGTAGAGTTGGAAGAGTTTTAGAAGTACAGTTTGATCCTATTATCTCCTTTTTTCAGTTCAGTCAGATCCATCATTTATATACGCTATCCACACAGAAATGGTTATGATGAACTATTCGTTCATTTGATTCCATTCCAGTTTCGTGGAGGACATGTCAAACAAGTGCTCTGTAGATCAGTGATAACGGAAAATACATTTGATGGCTTATCGGGGGAAAAAATTAACCAAGAATAATCGAAAAACTACGACATGCGTTGCTTTTAGTAAAATTCAAATACCTAGTTTATTGTAATAAGCTTCTCTATCTCCAATTTCAAGCAGAGATGCGCATTTTGAAGCAGAGAACCAGCAGCTACCAACTCGAATTTCTTACCGTTCATCCACCGAATCTTGAGAATTCTTGAGCTAAGTTATATGCAGGTTAATGTTGTAAAGTTGGAATATAGTTCAGTTAGTCCAAAATGCACTTGGTTATACATTTGAACTTTACGTTTATTATATAAATACTGATTCGTTTTTATTAAAAACTAACCAGCTACTCACTTATCTACTTGAACTTTTGAAGAGCAAATTCTTTTCCTAAGCAAACTTGGAAATGTTTTGCAACATCTATATATTACGATGTGCTTCGAAAAAGGGAAGGCCATATTAACAGAAAATAGGGGCTCCTATCTATGTACGGTCTACCAATGCTGAATTTAGCTTCACCAGCAAAAATGAGAAAATCAATTCATAACCGCCCATCTACAGAAAAATGCCAGTAGATGGGTGGATATCAGTGGAATGTGCATCCCTGGTTTCAACTAACAAATAATCCTATATCATCACATCGCAGTTACCAGCAGAAGTATAACAACGTCATCCTAGCCGACCCTCTCATACTCTCATTGTCGTAATCGTTCAAACAAGTTTGTTTTCCTTCTCAGAAGAGACTTTCACTTTAGTGCTTACTTCCTTCCCGTCAGCTCTAATCACATCAAGTGAAGATCATTGCCAACATCGTGATCCTCAACAGGAATTACCACACGAGTCACTTCCTTTTATCATTCTTTTCTTTACATGCAAGAAAGAGAAATGAAAAAAATATATGTAGGGTTAGTTGAGCTTTCGGGATGCTGTACTTACTGAAAAAGTTATAATCATGGAAATTGGATTCAGCCCATCACATCTCATTATAATCATGATTATCATCCTAGAGGCTCATGGCTCATCATGTGCAAACACTCCACTCACTCAATAATTTACGCTTTACTCATTCGCCGTGCCGATGTCGTTACTCATCATCATTTTCCGTTTAGCCAACTGTAAAAAAACGAAATGACAGGTTTGTAATATGAAAGCTGCAAGTACTCATAAATACTTTATACAACTGAGCAAATACCTACATTAATACAAACTTAAGTAGGCAGTAGTAGTTGTGTGGTGACTCCGAACTTTATATGTGCGTTATATCAAACAGAGTTATTCTGACCGTATCAAAGGAAAACCTTGTGACATTATAAGTGGCTTTTCACTTGCTATGTTGCCTATTACGCTTGGCAAAATCCAATTTCATATTCTGTGGTCGCTTTTGCAGAAATTTTGTGTACTTTGTCATCTACTTTCTTTAAGTTTTGCTAGTTATTCAGTTTCAATCATTACAATAGCGCTACTTTCAGTCTACTGGTATTTTATTTTTGAAAATCCACCGCCACCATTCAACATTTGAATATACTCTAGAGATCACAAACTTTCATCGACTTTTCACCCAACTCATATTTAACTATACTTTATGTACAGTAAGGAGTAGTGCAAGTGAAGAGAAGATGAGCAAGACAAGTTAAAACAGAAATGTTATTTGATTTGAAGACCACCTTTATAGTAAAAAGCTATACTTTGATAAGCATACTCGTTCGGAGAAAGGAAAGGAACGAAGCAAATGTGGTAGTAGTGGTGGTGGTGATGTGATGCTGCATTTGTTTGGTGTGATGTGGTAGAGGAGGTGGAAAGGCAGGGAAAAATATTGGTTCTGGGAGACCCATAAAGAATGGCCATAAAGTCCCGGTGCTTTATCATCTTTGCCTGCCTTCTCTCTCGCTCATTCTGTCGTTCTCTCCAGCAGCAGCAATACTTTTACTACGCCATCTTTTCTGTCGTCGGCCTCTAAACAAGAGTTATGATCTCTGAACCAGCAGATACTAAACTACATTTTAGCCATCCATTCATTTTAATTTCTCTTTATACATTCCTACTAACGACTGGGGAAAATATTAGAATGTCAACAGGAGGATCTATACTTGGCCTGCATCGTACAAATATTTTACGATAAGTTTATAATAATAATAATAATAACATGTTGTAACATTACGGAGAGAGCCCACATTTCATTAGAGAAGAGCCGAAAGGTATTACATTATCCTTGTCTGATCCGCTATTATTTACGTGAGTGCATATAATATCGTCGTATGGTGGCAGTGTGCGGTGTGCGATATGAAATATGATGTAAAGCGACTTGTGTGTGTAAGTTATAAGTACTCATTATGTTACGTTATGGGTAAAGTAACCCCGTCGTCACTGGCATATTTTTTATTATGGTGAAAGGAATACGTTACACGTTTGCTTACGACAGTTTATATCTCTTCTACCATTCATTTTAAGTGTTAACCAACGCCCATTTTAATTCCTTCTTTTACATCAGCAGCTAGCTATACGACGACATTAACAACGCACCGTTTATTACTATTATCATAACTGTATGACTATAAGTTGTAAGTAGAATTACATAATATATAATATGGATGCGAAGAGGGAGGGCGGAAATCATCAACAACAAGAAAAATACTTTTGGCTTTGGTCAAAAACATAAAAAAGTAAAATATACGCTGTTACTTAGCTTGCCTTGCCGCTGCGCCGTTGTACTACCGTCGTGTAGTAGTAGTCGTAATAATACTCACGGTGCAAAATAACTGCCAGGCAAAAACGAGGCGATAAATTCCGGCCGACTCTCAAATTACGATCATTTAGAGCGGAGCTGAGGACGTATTTATGGGCTCAACCCTTGCCACATGATACCCATTTCCAAAGTTATGGCCTAATACCAATTTACACAAAGAATTATGACTAAACTAAAGAGTCCGTTATATAACGCTACAGCTATTACACAACATCACATTTATGCTCTTCGTCTTTTTCCTTTTCCTGTTTGCTTTTACTTGGAATTCAACTTTGCCTCTCTTGGCAATGGAGCGTGCAGGCAATGCAGTGTAGTACCAATACCACCACTACTGACTGTGGAGAAAATACTGCGAATGGGGAGAAATAATGGCCTAATAATCCAAAAGCTTGGGGTTTTGCTTTAGTACGACTTCTCGTCGAATTTAAATTACCTTCAAAATATCACACCAATCACCATTTTTATCGCTGTGTGTAAAAACGACAGAGAGAGGAAATGTTTTCATCTTTTTAGTGCCAACTTCAGCCAAGAATATTATCTCGCATTTTTATTATACTCGCACTCTACCCGCATCATAAGTGCTAACAGATGTAAAAGATGGCCTTCCTCCTGCTTGGTAATTTCCTTTTAGTCATATTTATATTCATTGTCACCTTTTTTTCCAACCATGTCAGCTAGGTGGAGGTAGTGACTGAGTGAGTGAGTAATTACAGATGTGCATATACGTCGACAGAGATAATCAGATGATTATAGGAGGACAGCATGATGACATAATAATATTAGTGGCTAGAGAAATGACTTTGATTTGACCCCGTTGACGACTTGTAATGGGACATGTGTAAAGGGAAATAACGCGGAAACCCAGAAAAATTTACCACAAAAACCATGTAACAAACCCAGACACATCCAAAATACACGACAGAAAGGAGCACGATATATATAGTCTATAGTGAAATGCAGATATACAATGTACATAGCTATATATACACACCTTTGATTTGGTGCTGATCTATCCACACACACCGGCATAGGCGTGTGTAACACCATATATCGCTACTGCTTTCTTTCTCTCCTGAAATGAATGAGGTTTTCGTTTGGTGGAGGAAATAAAGAAGATGCATGGTTTGGCTCTCTGTTGTTGACTGAAGTTGACAGACTAATGGGTCCGTGACGGGAATGGATGGTCACCAGTCAGTGTTCCGAGCTCGAGTAATTACTCTCGCAAATTTATTTGCTTCACTCGTTGCTTGCTACCACTATTTCTTCTTCTACTACTACAACAGTCAACATAACAGCACACAGTTGAACCAGTCAAAAAGAAACAAAGTTGGGAAATGGAATAACATGACGTGAAAGGATTTCTCTCTCTCTTACTCTCTCTTTGGTGCTGAATGAATGTGTGTTTGTTTGTGTGTGTGTAGCTAGCTATCTGTCTGTCTGTATGCATTTTCTTGGACCATTGCATTTACTGTTTTGCTTGTGTGCTCTCCTCTCTCTCTCTCTTTTCTTCTTCTCGGTGACATTGTGATATCATACGAGATTTATTTTCTTTTTACTACTGCAATGTACTCGCTCGCACTCCTCTCTAGTTGCTTTCTCTCTTTTTTTTATTATTTTTTTCTTCTTCATGATGATGTCATGTCGTGTCGTTTGTACTAAATGTTGGCCAAAATGAGCAGAGCAAATAGATGACTACCACCACTACTACTACTACTACACATACATATATGCATTCATTATATTTTTAGTAGTACAAGTAGCATAATCGTTGAGCATATTATATTGGTGCTTTTTTACCAGCAGTAGTAGGATATAGAAAAGTAGCATATAATATATGAAGTAATATTGTATAGTTTACGGGTAGAAGAGCTAGTTACTAGTAAGAGAAAAAAAACTTTCAGTGTTTTCTCAACTGTTGGTGAAGGAAAGAAAGAAGAGAGAGATAGATCCCTGCTCAGTTGTTCAAACTGTCAGCAATAAATTCACATTTGTCGTCGTGGGACACCCACTTTAGTCACTTTGCAAAATTTATGCGCTTTCCATGCTCCCTGCCTTTTTTCTCTCTTTTCATGTAATAAACGTGTGTGTGCCATACCGGATAGTAGTAGCGGCACGGCATGAGAGAGAGAGAGAGAGGGAGAGAATAGAATACACAGCACCGACCGAACCGAAAAACGAAGGAAGCAATTTATTCTCTCTTCTGCCATGGCATGCAATGCATGCTAGTTTAGAGAAATGTATNGTGTGTGCCATACCGGATAGTAGTAGCGGCACGGCATGAGAGAGAGAGAGAGAGGGAGAGAATAGAATACACAGCACCGACCGAACCGAAAAACGAAGGAAGCAATTTATTCTCTCTTCTGCCATGGCATGCAATGCATGCTAGTTTAGAGAAATGTATGTAGGTACATATTATTATTACATTTTGCATTGCGATTAGTACCAGTATGTAGCTGTATATATGCAAGCATTTAACTATAAAAAAAAAGTATAAAAGAAGAGAAATGATGTGATTTAGCGCTTAAAATGTATGTACATACAGTATAGGCAGGTATAACCATATAGAATTTATATGCTTGTGGTATTTGTAGTTTGTATGGGTAATCATGTTCAGTCAGACTAGTCTGGGCTACTGCCAAAAAGTAAATGCGATTTGAGAAGGCTGAAACATTACTACTTTTACTCCCCTGTTTTCGTTCTCTTCTATAAACCAATGCATTATTCCTTAATTTCACAGCTGAAAATTTAAATTTACGCTAATTTTCAGAAAACTGACACATTTTCCATTACTCACATAATTTATCGTATCAGTAGACGCATATTATTACAACACTTGCGACGATTACATATTGCACGCATGCTAGATACATACCTAGATATTTACTACTGTTGCTGCTAACTAGCTCAAGTGAAGCAACCTCACACGACGAAAAAACTCCCAAAATATCTTAGCATGCCAACTTGGGAGATCAAGCGTGATGAGCCTGTGTGCTTTTTTCTCCATTCTCACCAATGCTCTTCGTTAAGTGATCCAGGTTTATTTACATAGATCAAGTCACATCACAGCAATAATAATAATTTCATTATTGTCACCTCCGCCATCACCACCACCAGAGCCGCCGCAGTTATAACCATAATATACTATTTACCACCGTTAATGTCAACACAATAAAAATAACATACACACACACGAAGCATATCATTATCCTACCTATTAAACAACACCACCAGCAACAAAGAATTCTAGAGTAAAAATGACAAATAATGGAAAATGTGTCGTCACTTTTGATATGTGGACCCTCAGGCTTGTTCGCTCATTCCTGTAGCATCCTTTTGTTGTTTTTGTAACACTGTATATACTTACCTACAATATTGTTGATGTTCTTCTCGTTTGGCATTTTGGCTTATTATTATTATTATTACACTGTTCTTATTTTCTTCTGATTGACATTTACGACTGGACATGCCTCCAACAAGACAAGTTTCATACTCTCTTTGTGTGCGTCGTCGTAAATAGATGAGTAATGGCCAGAAACCAAAGCAATCTCTAAAAAAACTGAACAATAAAATGAAATATATGTGGGTAGTTGTGGTGGTGGTTGTTGGTGGTAGTGGCACTCACTCCATCCTGCACACTTATTCTCCGTAGCTGCTAGTAAACAAGTTGAAAACTGAAAACAGGAAAAAACATACAAAGTGGACAATGATCCGGATACAAAAGACCACCACCCTCTCTCTCTCTCTTTCTTTCTTTCAAGAAGAAACACATTACTTATTACAACCATTACAATATATCATTTGTGAAGTTGATGATATATTGTATAGATAAACCATATCATTATCAGCTTCTGTTATTCTTGTCAACATTCTTCTTCAACTTTGTTACGTTTTTTCTTATATTCTCTCAGTCTGTCGGGGCTCAGTTCACGTTTATTTAGTGTTCCTGTGTATTGTACAACGGTATTCTGTCCAGAGAGCAGCGTCCACAGGGAGTACAGGATCATTCTCAAAGCTATTATGATGACAATTGTACCCTCTCCAGAGAAAAGCGAAATAAAATGGATAATGCAATAAACCTTATATATAAAAAGTATTTTTCGTGTTCAACAAACGGTCATTTGTTATTTTGTTATGGACGGTAGTATAATGACATACTTTACTTTGTAGTTATAATAGAGGAGAAAAGAAACAGAAAAAGACGACGAACGAACAGGAAGTCATAATTTATTTCGTAGTAGAGTACACTGGATGGGTTCTCTTGTCTTGTCTTTCTGTTATATACGCGCTGCTATATTATTATTATTACTATTACTACTATAATATATATTATATGGTCCTTTCTTTTTTCATACACTCATTCTTTGTATACTACACATTTTTCCTCACTTGACTCAACCAACTTCACTATAAGGCGAAAAGGCCATTTTACGAGCTCCTCTTGTCACCTGTCAATTTTAATTGCCTTCCTGTCAGCCCTGGTCATTTGTCATGTTTTTCATATGGGCTGTGTTCACCATAACACAATACTTTTCTCGCTGTTGGACTCTCACTACTCACACAGTCACTGAGAGAGAGCATTCTTCTATTTGCTCAGCTCAGCATACACACAAAACATGTCTTCTTCCTTTATGTCTTTTGACGAGCAGAGCTAAAGCCATTGTTCTCCTTTTTTATTATTGTATAATCTGGTGCTCTGCTTGTGCACTGGCAGGACAGCAGCACAGTTGTCATTATTATCGCTTCTTGTGACATTTCCAACAGCTTTCCTAAGTACATGGTATAGTAGTAGTAGCATAGCATGCCATGCCACCACCACCACTACCATCATATAATCATCATCCATTTTACCACCACCACCCTGTCATATTGCTGCTGCTACTACTGCTACTATTACCACATCCATAACATTTTTTACTTCCACTCTGTATGTACAAACGACTTTCTTTCTGCCCCTGCCTACACGTTTTGTGATGTGCACATGGTAATTTGCAATTCCATGCATGCTGCTGGCTCTGACGCTGCTGCTGTCAAAAAAGAACGGCCACGGAAGGCATACAATGACGGTTTTAGTCTTTTCTCTGGAAAACGTCAGTGCCGTTCCTACCCTCCGTGTTGATGTTGCTGTTGTTGTTCCTGATGATGTCCCCAGTGCCTCATTCATAATAAACAGGAACAAATGAGAGAAAACAAGGAGGAGAGACACATCATCAGAGACAGAGGACAGTGAAATCATAATATAGGTAGTATGCTTTCCTGCCTGCCTAGTAGTTAGTTACTCACAAGTCGGCGCGAGTCTAGTATAGTGTGTCAGTAGTTAGTTGATATTACACTTTTGAATGCCACTACCACCACTACTACCAGCGGCAGCAGTACCACCACCACCACCACCAAAAACAAAATGAATTACCATACATGCCAAGCCTCTCCTTCTATATTGCATATTTTTATTATTATTATTGCTGCTAGCTTCTCTCAAAATAACATAACAACACACAAAATATATGGCTTCATAATAACTTCTTGGTATCTTTTTCTGACATTTTTACTGCCATTACTCAAGTCGTTACATGTGGAGTACCTAATATACAAAACGAACAGAACGGGAGAGAGAGACCATAGGCCAAGTCATTTATTTTATTTTTTCTTTCATTTCGCTGTTTTGTTGAGTCCGGCCTGCCAACCAACCATTTAAGCATCCAAGCAATAAAGAAAGACAGAGAAAAAGGCAGGCAAGCAGGAGCAGCAAGCAGCAGCCTAGCATCGCGTGAGGTTTTCATTTTTTTTCTTTGGAAGTCCAAAAGTTGGTTTGTGTGGTGTGGTGGTGGTGATGGTGGCGGATTGTGTTGCATATCATCGTAATAAGTGTATACAGCCATTATATGCACATACATAGCACACACAGTCGTGTATGACAGTTCGATTAAAATCTTGGCCAATAAATCAATCCTGGTAAAAACCTTATCTTTATTACTCCTTTTCGTACATTCATAAAAATTTTGCCCTGTCATAAATTATTCCGCTGTACTGTTTTTACTGCTTTGCTGTGCTCTCTGTCTTGTCTCCATACATCCGCACACACACAGCAAAGTGGTTCTGCAACAGAGTAAAAACTAGGTATTTTGTACACTTGCATAGTAGAAAATGTCGGTACAGTTGATAGTCTTCTATTATATGGAACAAAGTACAAATTTTAAATACCATCTTTTTGTTTTACTTGCCATTTTTAATATGTAATAATAATAATGGTAAGTAATAATACTACGGACAGACAGATGATATGGAATGCAGAGAAAAAAAAATTTGCTGCGCATGACATGACGTACGGGGTACATTAAAATAGCAAAAAAAGCCGGCTTCTCTCTCAGTAATGACTCAAGTATTCGCTGAGTCGAGACCCGCATGAAAACACATTTATATTTTACATTTCGGCTTTTCTCTTCTCCTGTCTTTGTTAAATGTTAAACTTCATACGCAAAAATAATATAATTTATTGATATTGCGAAAAAAAGTGAATTTATTACAATCCTACAAGTTTACAGCGAGTAGAAAAGATTTTTTTGCAAAAAGGTCCTGAGTCAGAAAATGATAAAAATGCCGACAAAATGTACTTGGCAGGGGTTGGCTTGTGTTTTAGGTTGAGTTGTAGCTGAGAGAGAGAGAGAGAAATAGTAATTTTGCTGCAATTTTTGCTGCATTGCAATATTTCATACAAAAGTATAATCTTGACAGGATTTAACCTACTTTAAAATAAAAAAAATAATAATGACGATATAGTCCATAATACGTTACAGCAGTAAATTTTTGTAGATACGAATGGTCATATATAACTCTGCATGTCCTATTCATGACATTGCATACAAATGGACACGAAAACAATAATTTCTTTATTTATGTGGAATTTTTTCAGCAAAAAAAAACAAAAAAGTACGTTTTTGTATGCATTTGAAAATTCTGACTGAAAAAAGAAGTAAATGATATGGATGGTGATGAGGCCATAAAAATGATTAAAATAAGATCAAAGTCGTTCAGGTCGGGTCACATACTGTGCTAATGGACACATCATGGTGCTTGCCTGTGTGTGCTTAAAGATATATATATATAGTATAATGTAGTGCTTCTTGTGGTAAAGGAATAATATATGGAAGACAACAGACAACTCATGAAAGATAAATTATCCTGACAATCTTTTCGTTTTCTTTAGTTATTTTTTTTATCTCTTTGGCCAAATGACGATTCCCATATTTCAACTGCCGTCCATAAATTCATTCCTTATTGATGTTGGACTGCCCTAAAACGAGAAGAAATTATGAGCGAGACAATTTATCTTGTTGAAAGTGGCAACAAGAAAGTAGATTATACTCTGCTTAAGACATATATCTCCACAATATTCTAGCATTTGTGAGTGAGTAAGTAAGTATTATCATCGTCAGAATCGTCATCATCAAGATATTATTATTGCTTTTAAGACGACGCCTTTAAAACCACACCACCACCAGCAGCAGCAACACTACTACCACCACCACCGAAAGCAAAATGGTTTGCCGCTTTATGGAACTCATCTACGAAAGCTTGTATATAAATGTGTGTCGTAATAATAATAATAATGTGTTTGCTTGCGTGTGTGATATGTATGTGTGTGTGTACACATCTTTCCCTAAGCGCGTTTTTCTTTTTCTTCTTCCTCGGAAAATTATTATCAGCAGGAGGAGGATGAGGAAAAGCAATGTATTTTCGAGTTCTTCTTCTTCTCTCTCTCTCTCTCTTTAGTGTGTAGTCATAATTCTTTGTGTAAATTGGTATTAGTCCATATAACTTTTTCGAAATGGGTATCATGTGGCAAGGGTTGAGCCCATAAATACGTCCTCAGCTCTGCTCTAAATGATCGTAATTTGAGAGTCGGCCGGAATTTATCGCCTCGTTTTGCCTAGCGTTTTATAGCAGCATTAGGAAAAAGCTATTAGATAGATGTGTCGTGTTGTACCTAGAAGAGCTAGGCGTAATAAGAAGAAGCATATTGTATTGCAATGGCACTTTTTGCACGCGGTTTCGTCTTGTGTTGTCGTCGCTGCTAAAGTAAACTCACAGTCAGTTAGTTTTTTATTACAGCGCATTTAGTTCCTTCTAGGCATGACCTGAGCCATACCATCAACATCCAATGGTTTCCTCTATGCGATTTTACCGGGAAACGCTTTTGTGTACCGATGCGATTTCCAAATAGACTGCAAAACTTTCCGCTGTAAAGTGCTGATACTAAAGACGCAGCTAGACTCCCATAGGAAGGCTATCTGGAGAAACGGACTGGAGGAAAGGCACAATCCAAACCACAACGGAACAAACTAAATTGTAACTAACTGTTGGAATTGTGTCAAACAGCAGTAAATATTCAATGTCCATATGTTGGTGGTTAGTGACTAGGCAGTTGATGATGACGATGATGATGATGACCAACCCGTAATCAATGATTTAAATCCTATTAGTATTCCACACTCGCATTCCTTATTTAGATCCGCTCCCAACTTTATAAATTATACCCCAAACTCTCAAACAATATTGGGATTTGTGAATGTCAGAATAGGGCTTGTGATCATCTCATAAATAACAGGCTCTCCATGCGCTAGCGCTGGAGGAGCCAAGACAAAACTTAAAATTTATACATCCTCTTCCATTTAATAAATTTATTTTCAGTCTCAGATTTGCGTTTCAGCCGTCGTCGTGTCATGAAGCAAGTAATTCCTTTACATTACATTATTTTACTTCATACTGTACGTTAAGGGGAAAATTAATGGGAATCAAGAATTATATATTGCACATAACTCTTGAATGCAATGTACGGTATCTTCTCTGGTTCAGAGATCATAACTCTTGTTTGGACGACGACGACGACGACAACCAAGCCGAAGCCGGGGAGGAGGAGGAGAACAGTAATAATTGTGGAAATGCAAGTTATGTAAGTAAGCAATAACTGGAAAAGGAAGACAGAATGAGCGAGGCAGGCAAAGATGATAAAGTACCGGGACTTTATGGCCATTCTTTATGGGTCTCCCAGAACCAATATCTTTTCCCTGCCTTTCCACCTCCTTCTCCACCACCACCAAATAAATGCAGCATCACATCGCCGCCACCACCACCACCACATAGTCACCTTTTACTAAGGTTCTTCTTTTCCCATCGTGCATGCTCCTTCCATTACAACAACTGCTGTACTACTACTACTGTGGAGGTTATCGCGCTGTAATAATACATTCGCTATTACGATGGCCTTTAAAGCAGACAACATTAATATTTTTCAACTTGTCTTGTCCCTCTTCTCCTCGCTCACGACTTCAAAAGTGTACATAAAGCATAGTTTAATATGAGTTAGGTGAAAAGCCGATGAAAGTTTATGATCTCCAGAGTATTTCCGAATGGTGAATGGTGGCGAGGCGATGGTGGCACTGATGGTGAATCGTTGGGAAAAGAATAAAGAGACTACATACTCAACTTCCATATATAATAATATAATATGAAAAGTGAGTTACTGGTAAAAATTATGTACATTAGAATGGTTACGACATGGTAAAATGGCAGTAGTCTCGATATTACTATGTTCTTATACAGATATATATATACATACAGATATGTGGGGAAGAGCATTTTATTTTCACTAAGCAGTCAAAAAAGAGGCAACTTGGTTATGAGAAAGTGAGCTCGTTTTGCCACAGACACTAATGTCTCCTCTTGTGCGTACTACACATATACAGCCAATCCAAAACTCCAGTAGTAGCAGCCTCGTAAAAAAGGCCGTTTTCTCCATATCATATCATATAACGGAGAAGAGAAGAGTAACGGTGGCTCTGCTATTCTAGATGACTACTGCTGCTGGTGGTGGTGGTGAATGTCGGTGTTATTGCAACTCCCTCGTGAAATATGACTTATGATGGCTATAAGGAGATGGTGAAACAGGTACTTAAGCACATAAAACTGGCTGAAAGGCATGAAATGGCAAAAACGACGGTGTGTATGAAATGTGTACTGTGTAGTAAAAGTAACATGGTATATAGCGGTACTAAACCATAATAGAATGAGCAGAAAGTAACAAGAAGAGTGGCAGTGGCGGCGGTGCGGTGGTGGTGGTGGTAGAAGTAGAGAAGAAGAAGAGAAATATTTTATGGCAGTATCCGGTATGACTGGCTGGCTGGCTGGATTGGATAGATTTGGTAAAAGTGGAAGGAAGTTAAAAAAAGTATTATGATACATACAGCACGTTACGTACCAACTTAACTATACTATACGGCAGTAAAAAGTTCACATTCATTCTATCAAGTGAATTCACTACTACTACTGCTATCATACTAGAAGCTTAAGAGATATACAGGAAAACGCTTGTCTTATGCCTTCTTTTACTTCATTTTTGCTGATGGCGGTATGTGTGGTTGTATGGCATGGCATATAGTACATTTTTTTCTTTAGGGCGCTACTAATGGTGTAATATTGCCAATTTATGATATGGTTTTAAGTGTACACGATGCTATAACATAAATTATGATGATTATAAAATTTAACTGGTGACACCCCGACATGACAATTATTACACTGCCAATATTACCCACATGCCAAATTGTGAACTTTGCAATTACCATTTACTTTTACTCACGCCATCACCATATTCTCTGTAGAGAAAACCATGTAGTTGGAATGTGATTGTCGACAGAAGGGGTAATATATTTCTTTTTTGTATGGAACATTTCATCATTCATCAATTAAAAATCACTCCGAAAATTACAGTGGAACGGAATGTCGGGACCGGAAACAAGTCATTGCAATAATGCCATCATGTCACTCCCATTCTTGAAAGGTTGTAGTAGTAGTAGCATATAGCATACCGCTTATATATTTTTTTATTGCCACCCATATCTAGGCATATACCTTTCTTTTTATGGTTGCCACTAAATTACATCAGATATTTTTCTTCTTCTCTTTTATATACTTGCTTACAAGAAAGAATGAAGAATGACTCTTTCCTCCTGCTTGATTCTTTGAAGAAAGGAAAAAAACAGAAGTGCAAGCAGAGTGTCAGCCATTAGGGAGGCAGTGCATCAGCAAAGTAATTTTCCAGGATAATATATTATGTCTCAAGCTGAAAAGAAAGAGAGAGAGAGAAGAAAAACATAACCAAAGAAAATAGAGCGAAAGAAAGAGAGAGAGAGAGAAGCAAAATATTAAGAACGAGGAATAGATTACTTTACTGCAACACTTGCTTTACACTGCTATATACCATCATCACACATTCCCATACATCATCATCATCATTCTTATGATGCGTGTTTTTTATTCGTTCCGTTAAAGAGAGAAAGAGACGAGGAACAAAATAATATTTTATTTTGTAAAAGTGTACACACACACACACTGCACTGTAGTGTAACTACTAATAAGAGCTCTACTACTACTACTACTGGTTGCATTTTTTGTGTGGAAGCAGCAGCAGCAGCGGCAGTAAGAGCAGCATGAATAGTGGAATAGGAAGTATATAGCAATTTTCAAGACAGACATGTTCACGCCGACAGGCCTCTGAATGGAGATGAAAAATCCCTCATGTCACGATAATAAATGAGCAGATTTATCATGAGACGTCCTTAACGTCCGGGACTTGCCTCCTTCTTTTTTTGCCTTCCAGCACACACACACAACCAACCACATAATGGATTACCCACTCCCGTCCTGTCATTTATTCCTGCCATTTTTCACTTCTCTCCGTTCTCCTTTTTTCTTTTCATATTGTATGTTTCCTTCCACCACCACCACCACCAGCACCTCTTCTTCTTCTTTTTGCTTTCTTATTGCAACATCAGATTTCGACGTAAAGGAACAAGATATGTTGTAGTGTGTATGTAGGTACGAGAAAAGAAAAGCGTGTAGTTAGTCTTCTTCAATGTCGTCCTCTTTTACACTTTGTAAAAAGTAATATACCTACGGCATGTCTGTATAATATGTGTCGTAATGCCAATAATATTTTAACAATGGATTGTTATATACGCAGTCTTCATTCGTAAATGCTGTCACATTCTACATGGTTAGTTTTTCCAAAATTGGCAATCGCTATATATACGTACCTACTACATATATGCAGTTATAGACGTTAGTATACACACGTGATGACTTAAGAATATTGCCAGTGCATTTTTGTATATATGCAACTTATACTATTATAAATAAATGCAGTCATATATGATGTTACTTATGTACCTGAGTCACACAAACACTTTTTCTTCCTCTTTTCACTAATTCCGGTCAAAAGAGAGATAGACAGACAGGAGGCGGACAGGCAGACACAAGTTCCACTTTTACCATAAAAAACTCCTTCACAGTCCACAAACCCATCCTTTTCACTTCTTCCTCTTCTTCTACCATATCAGACGTACGTCACTTGAACGTCACGTCATGTCAAGAGGACAAGTACCAAAAGCTCCTTTCACGTTTTTGTCAAGTCACTTTTTTTGCTTTTTTTCTCTCTTCCATTTTATTTTCTCTCTACAACATGCCACCACCAACTGCCTTCTGTTCCTCCATTTCCTTGCATAATGTAATAAAAAAGCAAAATATCCTTTCTAGAATGACGTCGATCACGACGAACATGTTGATGATGATCATGACTGCATTGCAATAACACAGCACAGTAGTGGTGAAGTGAAGTCAGAGCTTTGTCTAGCGAGCATACAGAGAAAAAAACTCTTTTTTCTTTCTTCTCAGCCGTCCATCTTGTTCGAAAAGTAACTTATTGCACAAAAAATCTGACATGACAGGGAAGAAAATAAAAGGGATGGTTAAAAAGGGAGTTGAGCTCATCGGAACACACAAGGATCGATCAGTTGACAGGACGTCAATAGACGGTGATGAAGATGATCAATGGATAAAAATAAGGAAAAAGCGGAGCAATGAAAATTTAACTAGGAACATGAAGCTTTTAGTGTAATAAAATTTTTGTTGTGAATAAACAGGAAGAAAAAAAACCAGGTTGAAAATGTTTTTTTTTTCTTTCAAAAGAAGACACAACACAATCTTGTCGTCTTTCTCGTTAACTTTGTTCCAATGTCCTCTTTCCATATCGAAAGCATTAAAAGTAAAGTAAAGTAGAATAAAGAGCAATGAAATTGTACAACCGACTGGGGACAGCTTTTCCCTCGATGATAATAGCCATATCCAGCCGGGCTTTACTACCATTTTACCGTTGTAATCATAAACAGCAAAGAGGGAGGATGGGAAAACATCTCCAGCTGTATATATACACAAATTTATATATGCACTTAATAGACGGATAGTGGAAATTGTTGAATGGCCAGCACTAGTATAAACTTTTGTTAAAGTTGGCATATTACTGCTCTATGGTGTGATGTGGTTGCTCCATATAATGTAATGTGGTATTAGATGAAATGAAGGAGAAAGTATTTCCTACAGGGGAACATATAGGGGCAAACAGCTTGAAAGTGGATAGAGATAAAGAGAGAAAAGCAATTGATGCAATTTTAACAGGCAAGTAAGTGGCAATAGTCGCTGCTGTAGTTGTGCTAAAGATTAGGATTTGCCCGAGCAGTTTTTGTGTATCTGTGGTGCTTACGCCTGCACGATGCTTTGGCAGCGGCAGTAGTGAAATGGAGAAGGAGAAAGCAAATAGCCATTTTACGGCCTTGTGTGTACGTATTTATGTCTGTTTAAGAGCTTATTTGTGTGTTATATAGTGACCTGAGTAAAGTAAACAGAGAGAAAGAATATGTATAGAACGATGTAAATAGGATAAGCAGAAAAGTAGTTTAGAAGGAAACAGTCTTGCTGGCTAGAACCATTATAATGGTCAATACTGCCAGTGATATGGTTAATATTGTCATATCCCATCAATTCACTGGAAACTGCCACTACAACACAACCACATCTCTCTAGAACAACTGCTGGAGCTCTGTGTGTATCTGTATGAAAAGCTGGTATTCCAGCTTGGCGGCAAGGATGCCTCCTCTACCGGCACAAAGTGGAATGAACCAGTTTTATTTCCCAGTTGATAGTTTATAAAGCACCTTAACATGGACGCCAGCATCCAACTAACACAACCGTTATCTATTTTTCCCTTTGATGATGGTGCTGCAAGCTAGTTGTGGCAGGATGGGGATGGTATGCATGGTGGGGTGAATGTCAGATGGTATCGTAACGTATCATTCAAGTATTGTTCCTAAAGCAAAACGAGACAGTAAAATGAAATTATATAGCTTTATTCTCGGCATATATGTGTAGCTAGCTATATGGTATAGGAAGGCAAAGCAGCGGCAGCAGCAGCAAGTAAAAGTGAAAGCCTAAGTATGATAAAATGGGGGCAGAGTGGCAGTTTAGGTTGGCTTATCACTCCACTCTCAGGCTCATTTTATTCCTTTTCGTCCTATCATATCGTCATCATCGTCATCATCATCATCAGCTTTGCCATCTCATCCTTTTCATGTGCAGAAAGAAAATAGTCCACGTCATATCCATATCCCACAACAACAGCCCACTGGAAACAGATCCCATGTTGAACGGACACGACACAATACTTACCAGACCAGTCTACTTTGTACCATCACCATACCATATCACCCGGAGAAAATAAAGAGCTTTCCCCTATATCCTTATTACATTGCAATGCAAACAGAAAATGGACTCGAATCGTTACTTTTTGTGTACAGAAACCAAGTGAAGCAAAACTAACAAACCAAAAAGTCTACATGCACAACAGTTTTAGTAGTATTTGTCCAATACGCCGGTATGGTGCATGTTATTATATTATTATATGGTAAATTTTTTTTCTTGTGGAATCTGCTGCCGCTGGAAAGAATCACTTGTTATATTATGGCCATTTTCTGAGAACAGACATCGTCTTGTGTTCTTATGAGCCCATCTTGCTGTCAAATTTAACGTGATTTGTGTCACTCTTTATGTCCTATTACGGCTGTTGCCGGTTCCGCTTTTATGTGCTCTTTCCCCATATATTATGCTCCGTGTCTCTCTTTCTCTCTCTCTCTCAAGTTGTCTGCGTCTGTCGACAAACTGCAAGTTGTAAAAATAACCAAGAAGCATGCATGTGGCATAGTGCACTATACTACCCCTCTACCATCACTACTACACTAAAGGCAACATCAACCAGACGGAGAAAGATGAAAATTTACTTTCTCTTTTCTCTATCACTACAAGAGCCAAGCTTTTTCCGCTGTTTTCGTAAGATAGATAGCGGTTATGTACACATAAAGTACACATAAAATGTGTGATATGATTCATGACTCTCACTTAAATTCTTACTTGATGGTGGTGCTGAATGGGCGTGTGGGAAAAGAAGGAGAAAAGGGAACGAAATGGAAAATATTATAAAGTACGTTACAAGATTTGATGATAATATTTTCCTAAATGTATGTTCTACTGTCATATAAAACATGGTTCTGTTACTGTTTTAATAGCTGAATCTAACTAATGTTATATAAAATGAAGTGGAAGACATGAATTACCTCTCCATATATAACGAACTTTGAATAAAATCGTTGTATTTTATGACGCCATCATATTAACGTCGACAGTCATCGTTTTAATATGGTACCTACTTGAAAACATACACTTTTTTGGAGAACGACGAGTACATACTTACAGCAAGCAGGTAGGTAAGATGAAAAACCAATAAGCTAAAAATTTTAACTATTGATAATAACAACGAATCCAAATTACTATATTTGATTGTAGCAAATTGAGTTTATGTACATGCAGACACACGTTGTTCTATTTAGGTTTGTGCGTTCTGTAATTTTGTAAATTTTTGTACAAATAAAAGTTCATAGTTTTTATACTCAATTAGATAACAAATTATTATTGTAAAACGATAGCATCATTTCTTTCTGGTTGGAATCTTGGACCTGTCATCAAAATTTTATTTACGATGTTGCTGTGAACATAGGTACATAAAACATATACTATACTATACTTACCGCGTACATTTATATTTATTTAAAATGCATTCAAAAGTTGAAGAAATCGAATACGGTATTATACTACATGTGTACAGCAAAGAAACCAAATTGGGACTCGAGATAAAAAAATGAGTCAATCTGTCGGCTTCTTTATACCCTGACATGAGAACAAATGATTCCATTTGTGACCACTCATCAATTTTCCTGTCACTTACTTTTCTTCTTAAGCAATCATTTATTTGTTCGGTTCCATTTTTCTTCAAAGCAAATGCGTTTTTTTGGAACTGTGAATCTATGGATGAGGTTACGCAATGTACTTTTCCTGTCGTACTTGATCTCAGAGACAGACAAGGATGCATAGGTAAATGCGTTTACTTGTACACAAGATCTGTAACATAAGAATAAGGCTTAATTAAATAACAAAGAAAAGACATCAGTTGTAGCAATAAATAAAGTAAGTATTCATTTTTCATCTTGTTTCCAGCCTTTCTCCCTATTCAATATCTCTCTCTGAGTTATGATCAAGTAACGCATTCAAACTGCTATTTAACAATCAAATTTTTCATAACATTAACGTTTAAATTGTTGCTTAATCTTGGCTGTTTGAAACTTTACTAGCATATGACTTTTATGATGTCCTTCGCTCATCCCACATTTTAAAGGGAAGTTGGTGTAAAACTTACCAAAATTGCAAAACTCCCAACTAAACTATACATACCTATATACATACTATACTTCCAGCTGTAGTTATCATCACCATCGCGTTACAGTATCACATTTACTTCTTTCTGACAGATTGGGCAGGCAAAGATGAAAATTCATGTGTATCCACAGAAAATGAGAGATGTCATCATCATTTGCGTCTACAATTTACCCAAACGCATTCAACTAACTACGCACTAACTGCTGCTGATATTACAAAATGCTGTAGTTAAGCATGAGCATATTATACCAGAATGAAAAGCAAAAAAACGACGAGTAAAAGAGAGAAGAAGCATAATAATAAACTGTCATATTTTGACAAAGATTAATGAGATGAAAGATAGCATCAACAAACCAGCATGTATTAGGAGCATCTCACTTTAATGCTTTCCACTTTTCTGCGTGTGCATGAAGCATAAGCATCATCGTCGCCTGCTTGTACACATACTTGTTACTACCCAAAAAAAGGTCATTTCTGCAAAAGGAACTTAATCTTAAATTATCGTATATCCAGCATTTTCAAAAGAGTTGACCTGGCGCTGCTGGTAAAACAGAATATGATAATAAGGTTCACTGTGTGTTGCTGTATTACCTATTTATCATTATCATATCATGAAAACTGATTTTATTTGTCCAACATCGGCCTTTGGAGCGACAAAAAAATTGTCCATTAATTTGCGCTTTAATTCGTAAAGTTAAACATTTTTAAATAGTTTTTTTCTTCTTTTACTGCGACTACCTTTGTGTTTATTTACAGTAAAATGCGAGATATTCATAAAGCGTAGGAGTTTCCATTAAGTAAATGAATGTGCAGTGGGAAATACTCACAATTTCTTGGGCTTGGCTTAATTAATTTTTGAACAAAGGGTTAGAATTTTAATTAGATAGTAATTATTCTGCATTGGACTGTACACATAATCCGTAGAAATAGGTAAAATAATCAGCCTTTCCGCGTGGCGTTATCTTGGAGAAAACTGAAAGTAGTGTGTTTGCAGTAGATAGTAATTATTCTGCATTGGACTGTACACATAATCCGTAGAAATAGGTAAAATAATCAGCCTTTCCGCGTGGCGTTATCTTGGAGAAAACTGAAAGTAGTGAGTTTGCAGAACATTTTATGTGTCTATATAGCTTGCACGCAAGCATTATAAATGTCTACATGTTTATAAGCTTTGCTTGTGTTTTTGTTAGCTTCTTCCTTGACCTCATCCGCTTTCATGCCAAGTCATGCCGATTCCATGTAATGCTTTAACAAATAATATTATTATTATTATGTTGTAGGAATGTGTACACATTCCAACGCCAGCACTAATCATAATACATCAGTGCGCAGCAGTGGTCATCAATCAAACTGAGACCTTGTAAGATGTCAGAAAGAATTTTGACACTTGAAATCCACACAAACACATACGTACACTTTCAATCTTCATTTCCTTTCATTCCCTCATTCACCATCAATCAGTCATGAGGAGTGTACACACAAGGAAGTACACAAAATGACACTAACACCCATTTCAAATGATGATGAATCGGTGGGCTAATTGACTGCGCCATAGAACATATAATAATATGAGCTTCATTCTTGAAACTCGTGACGCAAATAAAATTGGGTAATTGCTCCACCACCACCACAAGTCTTTTCAGTATTTAGCAAATTTTCCACTTTTCTTTTCCCAAGACAGCGCTCACTCTCGTTGCTTGCATATAATTTGCCATGCATGTTTACTTTACACAATCCATTGAAATTGTACTCATTTTAAACTTAAAATGGGAATCTAGCTTAGAGGAACATGCACAGGGTTTGGCTAACATAAAATCGTACCGTCTGCCACATGAATTTATTTCCATGAAACCTCTATTCAAACTTGGCCAATTTTAATAAAAAATAATAATTTCCAGTCGGACAGAAATTATGAGGCATGTCGATATAATGGTCAGGCAAGCATGCATTCTGCCTTTACTACAAGAATATATTATTTTTAAAAAGCGGAAGAAAACAATGGAAACCCAAATGAAAGAGAGAGAGAGGGAGACAGCCTGTGCCAGCAAGAGAGCACACTTTTTGTTCACATGATAATTCATACTCCATAAATTTCACTGATATGATAATATCCCAAAAAAGTGATATACGATATCTGCAAGTATTTATTCTATTATTGCGTTTTCAGCTTTTCCTTTTTTTCTCTCTCCATTATTCAAAACCATTTTATATAGTTGTGCTGTCATACCTAATATTAATGTGTACATTTGAATCTCTGCTGAAACACATTTAAACATGGAGATCTTTTTAACTTCAAACTGTAAGTGTACAACACAGCTGAAAATAAAAACGAAAGAAAAGATTCACCATCATCATCATCACCAACCACCATACCACAAACGGTCAGCACATAGCTTTAGCCCGCATACTAAAATTCATTTTACAGTAAAAAAAAGTAAAGTCATACTAGGGCTAGAATAAAAGAAGAAGAAGAAGAGCTCACCGCTCACAGTTGATTTATGACTCTCATAATAATGTCTAAAATGGACAAGGGCCTGCTGGGGCGGATCAGATTCACAAAAAGAAGACAAAAAATTATATATAAAAAAGTGATGTATGGTTATGTTGTCTCGCGAGCTGGTATTGTTGTTGCTCCTTTTTATAATACTACACATGTTGTGTAATAACGCAATTTGAGAATTGAGGTTTTTACTGTAATATCCGACCATGAACATTATTACTCAAGCACACAAAGCACACACACAACAATAATCCATATTAATATTATTATTATTATGCACAGCCATAGTATTATATGGAGGAAGAATGCGTTGTATTCTTTCCCGAATTAGATGAGAATGCAGTGTGTGCACTTCATCTACAGATCTGTGAAAAAGACGACAGGAGTGAATCTCTTCTAAATCTTTGTAGCTCTCCGCCCTTCAGCTTCTGCTCTTCTCCTCATTTACGTCCATAAATGGAATCTCATCCTTCGTTTTTTTTACCGGAGAAAAGGAAAGATAATATGAGCATGATGAGGTTATGGTACTGCTAGAATGTACGTTGGTTGGATGGAGTGAAAAAGAAAAATGCGTTTTTATAATCTGACATTGTTTTAAATTACATATAGAGAGATACCTACGTGTACACACTACCTGACATATATACAACAATCATCATACAAAAAAAAGATTGAAAATCATGAGGATAACGATGTTGATAATGATAAGCATAACAACTACAACTGCTTTGCTTCTCTTTAACTATTAAGCCATGTCATGTCATATATTCAGTATATAAATTTTTGGTGATGGTAGTGGTGGTGGTGGTGGTGTACTCCTCCTTGCTTTCCACATTATCTAAAATGGTCCCCCAAAAAACGTTGGCTCTGCTTGCTGGGTTGAGAGTGAAACTCCCCCGTTTAAAAAAGTTGACATGACGTCGGCACATTTTTCCATCTGTGTACAGAGAGATAAAATGGAAGCACGTCCACAGGGGCCACAGGAGGTCGGAGATAATTGAAGTTTTTATTCTTCTTCATCATTCTGAGTGTGTGTAGTCTTCTTTTTTCTCCTTTTTGTTGTTGACGTGACGGATAACAAATAATATATGTAGAGGAAAAGTAAGCAAGCAAAAAGTGAAGTAAGTGCCCAAGTAAGTAAGTAGTTCAAAAAGACAGACATAACAAAAAATCTACAATTTCCATCCACTTGCTGGAGTGGCAGCATAAGCAGTGCTATATAGTAGCACTACTACTATACTCATTCTTTACTTTTCATTCATTTATTTTTGAACAGCGTAACGCATTGGACACTAAATTTTTAGGTTTATTATAAAGGAAAGGAAGTGGGGTTGTCAGAACGAAGAGGGTGGAAAAATAAAGATAAAGAGCTCTTTAAAATGTCAGAAGAAGAAGTGCACAAGAATAATACTTCATTTCATTTAATTCGTCTAGTACTCCCGACAACTTCAATCAGTACCAGAAGATAAGTCTGAAGAGAAATTTCACGTGTATTTTTTGTTATTGGAACCAAAAGAATCAACAATAATTACTATTATTATTTTATTTTGTACAAAAAAATAATCAATTTCTTTCTCAATTTTGTCTGTTCTGCTACCAGTAAATTGGAAAACCATTGCTATAATTATAAAGATATACACACAAGTACTGATTTTTTAATACTTGACAAAGAAAAACCACAGCATTGTTTTTTTTCTGTTTCATTGTTAAACCAGCGATACAAATAGTCCGTACGTGTCCCTTTCAAAATTCTGTTTGTTCCGTTTTTCTTACGCAACCAACACCACCAGTACTCCCAATGATCACGACAAAAAATATTTTCCAGCTTAATATCTCCTGTCATATCGTCATCATTCCTCTTTTTTGATGATGACGATGACGTTGATGGGTTGTCGTAAAAAAATGTATATAGGTATATATTTTGTGTACACACACTCGTTCCGCTACTCGTACATAAAATAACCTCCTTCTTATCTTCGCCATGCCACGTACACGTAACAAACAATAATATTGCTTTAGTTGAGCTTTGAGCTTGAGTGCTTGGTTATGTAATAAAAAGAGATTTTTCACTCAGAATAAAAAAAGAGGATCTGTGGTAATGAAAGGAGAATATGCACTCCAGCGCTGGTGAAACACTGCTGATATATCTATATACCCGTTTCTACTTACTGTGCACAGGGAAAAGTAATAATGACAATGATTCTCTCTCCTCTCTGCTCTCTCAATCTCCCTTTTAGTAAGTGCGGCGGAGGGGGATGAACATAAAATGGATGAAGGACTCACAACAATGAGCCCACAGGGTTCCTCATAATTCAGTGTCACTTTTGAACAATGGAACCTATTTTTCCTCTTGTTGTTGTTGTTCCTCTCTCTCTCTAGTTTTCCCCCAACTTGATGCTACTACCACTACTACTGCGACTACATATAATAATCATATCCTTATTTCTCTTCTCGTGTGTTTCACAGAGAACATCTGCAGTTGTCATTTGATGGGACACACATCTCTCACACCCCGGGTGTCATGTTCCATCTAACATTTTCGCTCTTTTGCTTTTTTACCATGCATGATGATCATCATCATCATCCCCGTTCATACTGATGATGGTGATCATTGCGATGATGATGATGACGAGAACGATAATGATGCTTTAGACAATTTTGTTTGTACATGGTTGTATACCTTCATTTTTCTCCAGTTGAACTCCAGAGATAACATATTATTATGTACATACGTTTTTTATAGCTACCATCATCAACGTAAGTATATAAGATCTACACTTGTCACGTTTACTTATATGCTTATGATGACTAAAATGACAATGACGTCCACCACCACTGTGCTCCATGTAGCACTACCAGAGTTTATTGCAACCACCACACTCTGCGATCATTCTACTACTTTCATCCTTTTCCCATTGTTATTAGTTGTATTAAAAAGTATTATCATTTTTATTATGAGTATACGACGACGACATACGCGACGACGAGGACGGATACCCTCATCATTATCATTATGTATGTGAATTGCCATGACCTCATCACATTTATTATGAATGAAGGCACAAGAGAAGAGTAGAAAGATGATGATGATGATGGAGCTTGGAAAAGAGAAAAATGAGTTCGTTTCCATTTTGCCTCTTTTTTCTCTCGTTTTTTAAAAAAAAGTGTAGGAAAAAACAGCTCGTGTTGTGTGGTATATACTACATACATGTATGTTATAATAATAACGATGATAATATGTCAGTGCAATATATCACGCGCTATTTGTATTCTCCTTGTGAGCTGTGCAAGCGAGCATTGTGCCATAAAACATGGTGAGGTGGCAGCGGTGGTATATGGTAGTGAAGAGAGAGAGAATGGCTAACAATAACGATTTCTATTCAAATGAATATAATATGCGACGAAAAGAAATTGAAATGATGTGTGACATGGATGGAAAATTAGGTGGAGAGGATCATGATGAAGATGATGGCGACGATGATGCATGCGTCACCTTCGTCTTTATTGTTAAATGAGTTAAGCATCAACAACATCAATTGTTAAAAAGGTTTATTGTTATTTTATGCATATTATTGTACTATGTGGTTCCATATGGAATAGCTAATTAGACTTGCTTTGCCTTTGGGAGACATTAAATTCCGGCGAAAAATGTCACTGCAAAATTAAATATTTTGAGTAACTACGGTACAACTCATTGTCCATGATGAAATTACAAGATTGTCTGTTCTGTCACACCGTGTTCAAAGTTTCAGCACGTTTATATAACATTTTATTCGATTTTAATGATAAACAATAGCATTAATGGTTAAAACGAAATGCAATGAATATTTCAACATAAAATATTACAACAATAATCCTCGTATCAAACTAAACAAACAGAATTAGGCATAACGATTGAAATATTTTGACTTTGATTTGGGGGAAATATGCATAAAAGATGATAGCAAATTAACAGTATCACTTGCAAAGAAAACTAACATAACATAGTAAACACGAAAAATTAAGCAAAAAGATTGATATAAAACTGACTCTGGTTTGGAGACAGAAACTTTAGCATTTGACGTAAATCGTTTTCTTTCGCTTCACTTAGCTCCAGCATACCCAGATACTTTCTCTCCAATCTAATAGCCAACACATTTAAATCCAATGGCTGTCTGTTAGTATGACGTATTCCATTTTGGCCTGGTGCTGGTATCACGTGGCATGACCAAACACCGTCGTTGTTGTCAACTCTGGTGAGTATCTGACTAGGTTCCTTGGCACTTATCTCGAGGTGTAGTATCTCAGTGACTTTCAACGTCGTAGGTCTTGTAAAGTGAACAACATCCAAATAGTCTTTCACCTTCATTATCTTCTCTTGGTTTAAACGTGTAACAACAAATGGTTTGGACGGATGGGCAGATTCCAAAATACGTATCCAATCATCTGGAACATACGCCATGCTGACTTCTTTTCGTTTCTCAATCAAAGCAAAGAGCCGGTCACATGGCAGAAATGAGTGGCCAGTACAGAGAAATTTTTGGACAACTTTGGTAAAAAACTTCATTTTTATAAAGTAGAGAAGCAGACATATAATTTGAAAATTATTATTTTGACCGCGACAGCGGTCGCTCCAAAGTGTAAAGGTTCTTTCTTGACCATTCTCTAATGGTGTAAAATTGTCCTGGACGTAAGATAAAAGTGCTGAAGAAATCTCGTCAACGCCACGTTTTCCTTCTCCCTCATGCCAGAAGTACATGTAGCCTTGTTCTGTAGCTCCATTGTAAACACAAAAGTTGTAGCTTGAAAATTGTCTTGAGTAGTACATCTCTGCATGAGTGAGAGTTGGCGTAAATAAGACCTGCTGCAGGTCGCAACATACCGCAATGTAAGTGGGATCGCTTTTACTCCTAGCGATGTCTTCGTACATGAGAGCATACGTTTTGTCGGAATGTACCTGGTGCTGAATTAACTCTTCCTCTGCTGTCTGGGCATCGATCTCAGTTGAATACTTTAACTTTGCAAACAGTTCATCGCAGCGCGAGCACGTATCCGTTTTGGGTTGTCCTATGGTTAATCCACTTTCTCTAAATATTTTTCGAAAAAGCCACTGTTTTGCATCACAATTTGGAATGTGTTGATGGGTTTGAGTAAACTGTCTGAACATTAAAGATACGTTGAGGTCGCATGATAAATATACTTCTCCAAGTTTACGTCTAGAGTAATGGTTCTCATAAACAGGATAACGAGCTAAGTGCGCCTTCATCGCATCAGCGATATATTCGTGATTTCGATGAGGCCTGTTATTATGCAAACCTCTTCCGTCCGATATTGCTAGATTACCAGCTGCAAGTTTCTCTCGAACGTTTCTAATGATTCTTTGTGTTATCCCATGGACGTGAAGAAAAGTGCACTGACAAACTTCCAGTCTGACACCATTAACAATCATGAAATATTTGACACGGTCTTTTGTTTCTCCGTGTTCAATGGCTATCAATCCAGCCAGATACGTTCTTTGTAACTCGTAGCTTTTCATATTCCAGTATTTATCGTGAATGTCTGCCTTTTCAACGTCCGTTATATTGCAACCATCATGTCGACACTTTTCCTGGCACTTCTTGCCCTATTAGTTTTTAATCGATGTATTTTATGTAAGTACTTTTAAAGAAACGATGTAGAACAAAGTGAATATTAGGGTAGCTATTAAAACCTGTCCAATAAAGTTTTTTGCAGGAACAGGGACTCCTTTTCGAGAGATATACTGCTCACCACTATTTCGTTTAATTTTGGCAACATTATCTTTCCAAAGATCTGGTTGAAACGGTCGTCTCCGCGTCTTGTTGCAATTATCTATGCAGTTTTTTGTTAACAGTATTCGTGACATGATTTTTAATATGAGTTTTAAAAAGTTACATAATCAGTTGGACAGATCGTTTTAAAAAATAAAATAAAACATGAATAAAACTTAGAGTTTAGGTAATAATTGGGGCAAGTTGAGACGGGATCATCTATTTTTAAAAACCAAACAAAATAACGCTACTAAAAATTTTGAAGTATTTACTTGCAGTGGTACTTCATTACAACTGTTATCCATTTTCGAAAATCCATCATAGCAACCAACAGCAGTGACATTTTTCGCCGGAATAATTCATTTGTTTAATGGTTTGAGAGTGCGCAGTGTAAATTTCATTTCATTCATTTGGACATGGTTTGTCATTTCAGCATTGTGCCAAAAGAAAATGGACCTATTTAAGCAGTTTGTTTTGGTGCTCCTTTTCAAAAATTGTGTTGTTTTTCTACGTGTAAACTGTCAGGAGAGTTTGCCATTTAAAGATGAAAACAAGGGACTATTCGACACAGAGCCGGATTTGTTTTTGACGGTATCGTCGGAGCCGGATTGTCCCCATCGTTCATGGTACAAGCCGTGGACATGGTTTACGGAAACAAAGTGCGATCGCCGCTTGGAATTGAATTGGATAAACTTTGACGAGATTTTTATGGACGACAATCATCTCCAAAAAGTGGAGGACTATGTTGGAGTATTCCGGTGGGATCCAACGTCACCATCTTCTCCACAACCCCCTCCATCTCCCCCAGATGACCACAGATGTCCAGTTAAATCTCGCTCCCAGGCTGCGTCGGGTTACTTCAAAACAACGTTGAGATATGAAAAAGCCTCCACCAATGGGAGTTTATCCTCTGGAGGATTAAAAAATCCTTGTTTTCTTGGATATTGGATAGCGTACGTTCGCACGATGAGAAGATTGAATAATGGCAGTAATAATGATAGCAGTTATTTTGATTCATTATTATCATCATCAGACTCTTCTTCTTCTCGTACGACAATCGTTATAAAGAGCAAGTGCCTTCGTCTGTATCCATTTTGGATGAGTGAACTTAAAGAGGCAATCGGGGAGCTGCCACTGACTTCACTCATGATCCCGGGAACACACAATTCCGGATCATGGGAACCGTACAAAGGGCTCCTCCAGTCGGAAATTAATCCAGTGACCGCTTTTGAAATCACGTAAGTGCAATACGCATACTTGTGCATTTCCAACAAAGAGTGCTGCTTATATGTATTACTACAGCTTATTGTGATATTTGATGTGATGAATGATAAAATGATTTAGTGCAGTTTTGCATAAAAATCTCACTGGTGCATCCGTGCAAGTTCACAATTATCTTATTCAACGAAACGTGTGCATTCAATAATTTTTATTACGATGAAACTTTCATGGACGCATAGACAAGAGGAGTCTATTCATGACCAGTTAATGCATGGTATCCGCTATTTGGACGTGCGTGTGACACATCATCCCTTCCTTCCAATAAAGTTTTGGGTAAGTCACGATACCCTCATCCCGCAAATCCCATTGACAATGCTACTGGAGGATATTCAGCGGTTTCACGAGGAAACCAACAGAGAGGAAATTGTGTTTGTCGACTTTCATCGCGTCACTCTCCATTCAACTGGAGCATCAGCGGCAGAAATCAATCGGTCGGAAGCAGAGGCCAAAATCCACTCTGAGCTAATTCAATTGGTGAACAAGTATTTAGGTCCATATCTGGTTCCATACAATAATGATAACACCACTACTACTACAGCAGCACCATCTTATTCCCGTCTCACACCAAATCTTCTGTGGAAGTGGAGCAGAACGGTTTTCGTTACATATCCGGATTCAGTGATACGAAAACAATATTCATTTCTCTGGCCACCCTTTCAACATGTTTGGAACACAAAAAATAAATAATTAATCATTTGTTGATAAAATCACATTTTTACACTCGCGTAATGAAATGCATCTCATTGACACTTTTTCCCAATATTTTTTGTTCTCTCTCTCTTTCAGTCTTGGGCAAATACAAACAACATTAAAGCGCTGGAAAAGTATTTGGGAGAGGACCTGCAATATTACGGATGTCAGGGTCGTTTCTGGACGCTGATGGCGGAACTGACAGCAACGGCACAGGATGTAGTAACGAAACCTCATTTGGGTCTTCGTGGAATGGCACAAGCTGTAAATGGTCAAGTAACAAAGTGGTTTCAGAGAAGAGAGTGGTATTCCAGAACGATGACCGTAGCGTCGGATTATTTTCTCGGAAATAACTTAATTGAGATAGCAATTAAAGTTAATGCGAACAATGACGTTTGCAAAAGAAGATAAAGAATTGTACTGATTGAGTGAGTGGTTATATAGTTGCCGTATTGTTGAAGGCAAATGAAAAATAAGTATAAAGCAATAAAGGGAAAAAATGTTATTGAATTAATGAAAAATGCGAGCTTTCTAGCGTTAAAGCATCATCGTCATCACGCTCATCATGGTTAGAAGAGGGAGAGGAGAAAAAAAGAGAAAGATGTGTTCTCATAATAAGTTGTCTATATACATGAAATGCAAGCTCTATAATAATATGTACGCTAATGGCAAGTGTGTGTATGGATAGATTTTTGTGCAAGTATTGAGAAGAAGTAGAAGAATGAAAAATGTGAGGAGAGGTAAGAAGACATGACTGGAAAGCCTTTTCGGAAGACTAATGGTAATTGATCGTGAAGAAGGAGAGCGGAGTAGGAAGAAAAAGAAAAAAAGAGCTTTTTCTCCTTGCTGAACTTTGACAGGGAAATGATGAGGTCTGTGTGTGTGCTGAGACGGAAATAAATGAGGAACAAGATAAAGTAAAGTAAAAAGGAGAGGGAGAGAGGATAACAAAGAGGGCAGAGTGGATTTCGACACAAGACATATGTTTTGACGGGAGAGACTCTTTTCAAGAAAAGACGGAAGAGAGAGAGGAAAAGACTAGTTGACTCTTGAGAAAGATGAACGAACGCAATTTTTATAGATACGCTTTCCTCCGTTCGTATTTATATATGTGTGGAGGAGAGTGAGTACATTTGTATTACAAACAAGCTTTTTGGTGGGTGAAAAATATGTAGACGTGGCGCAAAGAAAGAGAGCTTCCGCGAGTGTCTAAAAACGTATAATATATTATGAATGTATACATAGGTACTTGTGCATTTTATAAAGGAAAAAACCCCACGTAGTAGAAGAGGAGGAGACAAATGAACTTTGCTCTTCAATTGAGACAGCGTCAATTATTCTTTTTCTCCTAGACGTTTCTAGCTCGGTTTCAGCTTTCTCAGCAGCAGAAATGGCAGCAGAGACTTGAGGAAAAAAATGTGGTAGCATTTGTGCAGATGGAATGATTTTCTTTACTTGAGACTTTCACTTATGTCATCGTCCGCATTATTATGAAGAGATGCTTCTTTAAAGAATAATGTCTTCTTAGGTAAGTTGGAAAGTGTAAAACATTCTTGATTAAAAACATAACTTATTTATTAGGCATTGAAGTGGTATAATTGAATGTTAGCTGCTTTCATGTGGGATGTGTGAACAAGCATGCATGGTGCTCTGCGACTCAACTAATAATTGATATTTGGTATAAAAATGTTTGCCATTCTTAAAGGTTTAATAATAAATACACTGTTATAAACGCTGTGTGTAAGGCGTACGATAAGTTTAGTAGTTGGTAAAGGATTTGGATATTCCTTGTTATTCTTTAATTGTTCAATATGCGACAACCGTAATATTTTATTACAGTTAAAGTTTTTATTCCGGCATTTTTAATTTTATCTTGAGTCGAGTCGAGTCACAGTAATCATAATATTAAATTAAAGTTCTGTATGCATATTCCCAACCGAAATCCCAATGGACAATTGAATGCTTGATGTGAATTATTAAGGCGTTTTGCCATTTTGCATTATTTAATTGGGTCACTTATACATACTAGTAAGAAAAGTATAGGAAATTACAGCAGGATAAGCCGTTTCATGTTTTCCCTTTGGGTCGAATCACCTTAGGCCAACAAGAAATTCCTTTACTAGTTAAGGCATTTAAGAAATTTATTTTTTCAATCAACTATTTTTGCTGACGCAAGTCAGCA
>JAHZMT010002102.1:0-15729 GCA_027743785.1 Sinhomidia bicolor | reverse complement strand
TATTTCAATATAGCTCATGCTTTGATGCATGCTACAACATTTAGCCATTTTTATTACGAGGTAATCATCAGGCAAGAGCAGTTTCATCAAGTGATGATACAAGTTAAAAACAGCGATCTGCTAAATCATTCAATGCAGTCAAATAAATTGGTAATAGCAAACGAATTGAAAATTAAAACTATCATTTTTAAAATTTAACTTTCTACATATCAATTATATACACAAATGTGTACTTAATTACGCCCGATTTATTCCAGTTAGTGAATAGCCTTTTATGGGTTGTTCATTTGGCATTTTTAATTGGATTACCTCTTCTCGGAATCTGTTCAACATTTGAAATCAATGACTGGGATCTTTGGAAAACTTACCTAGCAAACGTGAATGAAGGAAGAAAATTATTCGCTACAAAAGTTCTGAATAATATGACAAAAATCATAAGTTCTGATAAATGTTGTGATTATTCGAGCACTGAAATAATTTTAAGTTTAATTCCATCACTGCTTCCGTTACCTTACTCTCTTCTTGCTGCATTTAGAATATTATCTTTTGTTCTCCCAGCAGCTACATTGCATGCCGGGGTAAAAGAATTCTTGAACCGAGTTGTAGAAGATTCGAAATTTGCGCCTATGAAAAGTAGGAGAAGTCTGCTATATCAACAGTACGCACTACTAAAGACGTTAAAGTTGTCAGTAAATAAGGCTTGGGCCGTATCATATTTTTTTGTTCTGATGGATCACATCCTGTGGCTGGCTACTGACTTAACTGTGGGAATGAAGGAGAAAGGATTCACTACAAGATTGATTGTCTTTTGGTACTTTTTCAGTGTCTTTTTACTATTCATCTTGGCATCTGAAGTTTGTCGCGAGGTTGTATGCAATAATATGTTAATAAGCAGTGCATTTATATTAAGTTTAATAAGCTATTGTATATATTTAATGTTCTTTTTTAATTTACAGATGTGCATGTTCAGAACATGGCTGTTGGAAAATGAGTTGGCAATTTTTGTGGATCACAATGAATATAGTAAGTTTCGAGACTCTTTGGAGGGAAACGGAATATGGATTGGGTTGACTGGAGTATACAAATTGGATTATAATTTCATGGGACAGGTAGGGTGAATAAATACAATTTTAATATGAAATGAAAGTCCATTTAAATTATAAACGGTAAACATCATATGCTTCATTTTGAATATTATTTTGATGCAGGTTGTTGTCCTTGTCATCACCTTGTTCATAATTGCACTTCAGTCAGAGCGTACTACTGTCACTTAATTTTTCATTAAATATAAATGGATGTTATGTTAATTTACATTTTGACTGACTTTGTGAAATTGAAATTGTATGTTATGATAGATAAAATAAATTATTAAGTTACTAGCATAATAAAAATGACAGATATACAAAGCACTCCTCATTTCAAGATTTTCAATGAATTGGATTCAGATTGCAAAATAATAAAAAACTTAAAACCCACCGTCACCGTAATAACTTCGTCAAGTTTTGAAAACACCATTAAAATGAAATCAAATAAATATTGTGACCATTTTTTACTTTTAAAAATGTTACTGGATTTTGGTAACGTTACAGCAGTATTTCCATTCAAGATCAAATGGAATGATAATGGATCGTGGCAGCTTTATTGTTCCGCTACCAAAAGAATTTTAAATGTAATATTTTTCATTCTGTGGACTGCAATATATGTCATTAGAGTTATTGCAAAAGCAATGCACCAGCGATCGGATGTCGTTGTTTACTTTATATTTGCTCATTGTCTATTTCACATTATTATGCTGTATGCATTTTACACTAAACTGTTTGCTAATCGTGCGACCTGGACAAACGTATTCTTGGCGCTGGGAAGATGCTCCTTATTAAATAACAAAAAGTGTCGTCCAATATTTTTAAAGGTATCTGCAATCTCTATAAACTTGTGTCAAAGAAATATTCATCAATAAATGGATTTTACTCAACAATTTCATTTTTTAGAAACGATGGACGTGGTTGCCTGCTCATTTCTTTGCCATTGTCATCATTTCCTTTCTGGCACTTATTGAAGCTACTGACCTTGAAAACCATGAGTGGGGCTTTGGGAATTTTTTACATAATACTGCTAGTTCAATTAAATCTGCCGTTTTCAGGAATCAGTCACTTCAAGAAGGATATCCTTTCGATTCACATGATTCATTTTCTGATGTTATTCAAAATAAAATTTCCCTTTCGGACGCCTTTCTCGGGGCAATAGGTTGCTTTATGACGGCACTGTCATCCTTAGAATCAACTTTCAGGAATCTCATATGTCTTCATCTAATGGCAGTGCTTCTTGCCGCCGTTAATACTTTCCTTGAAAGTTTAAATACAGACTTTGAAAACGAAATGCACAATGTCAACGAATACAATCATATGCATAATGAAAGGGTCCAGAGTAAAAAATCATTATCGTCGGTTGTCCTTGAAAAGTATTCCGAGTTGAAGATGTTGTCAAATGTTATAAGTGATTTGTTGGGACCATTAATATTTTATTTTGTCTTGGACTACATTGTCTGGCTAGCCATTGATTTGGACCTTGCTCTAAAAGTCAAGGAATGGGTAACTAGATTTGTGACGATTTGGTATTTGACAATCTTTTGTGTTACATTGACAGTTGGAGGAGAAATATCACGAAAGGTAAGAAAAGCGTAAGGAGATTACTTTTGTCGTTTCGTAAGAGAAAGTGTTGGAAAAGAAGCTACTTTGCTTTTAATGCAGTTATTTATTAGTGATAAGATTTATGGATAAGTTTTTTTTACTCTGGGAAGATGGCCAACTTCAAAGTATGGATGGTTAGAAACGGAGAAAAACTTTTTGAAGGACAAAGTTCGGGAGAATTGGCGCGGTTTCTGTATGCCCTTGATAATGACGAAGTCGGAGTGGGAGTTTTTGGTGTCTATAAAGTTGACTATCCGTTCCTAGGCCAGGTAAATTCGTACATATCAATATTATACTTCTTTATTTAGCTGTGTTTTGAAAACGACTTTTTTCAAATCGAATTTTCAAATGATTTTTTAAACCAATATTTTCAGATTTCGGTTCTAATCATAACTTTCTTCCTGATTACGCTACAATATGATCGAGAGTTTGTTAAGTAATTCGAAAAGCAGTAGAAAGATCAATACAATCAAAGACTAGAGCGTATTATTGCCAAGCTGAAAAAGCATATTAATATAACCTATCTTGTATTTTTGTGAAAAATATCATTTATGGTCACTGTTAAGAACACAACTTTATGTATTTTCACGGTCGCACACGTCACTTGCATCTTGAAACTTAGCAAATAAATTTGGATTAGAACGTCTTGTGCAACATATTCAATGTCAATATTTTCAGATTTCGGTTCTAATCATAACTTTCTTCCTGATTACGCTACAATATGATCGAGAGTTTGTTAAGTAATTCGAATAGCAGTAGAAAAATGAATACAATCAAAGACTAGAGCGTATTATTACCAAGCTGAAATAGTATAACCTATCTTGTATTTTTTGTGAAAAACTATCATTTATGGTCGCTGTTAAGAACACAAATTTATGTATTTTCACGGTCGCACACGTCTTTTGCATCTTGAAACTTAGCAAATAAATTTGGATTAGAACGTCTTGTGCAACATATTCAATGTCAATGCCAGGACTTCTTTTTTGGTTTATCTCTTGATCTTGGTGATAGCATCGTACAATTTACTTTTATTTATTTACAAAGAAAAACCTAGAAAGCCTAGTTAGTACGTTTGATAGTTTTAGTTCCTTATGCAAGTGTAACGAAACAAAACTTAACTCCTTGAATATTTGAGAATCTTTCGCCAAGTATCTTAAATTATTTATAACAGGATGGCAAAATCATACCTAACACTAACACCTTTTAAAATACTGCTTGACATGGGATACTACCTGGGAATGAACTCTTATCGTTTTATCTTTGGGCAGCAAGATAATATTCAAACCATAAAAAGAAATAAATTCCAAATGGCAGTGACAATTTTCTCTTTTATTGCTCGATTTACAAACTTTGGGGTCACAAGCATGCGACGTGCAATGGTTCAGACTAACGTAATAGTGTCATACTTTCTGTATGGCAGAGTTGTCAGTCACCTTGCAGTGTCCTTTATATTTTTCTTCAACTTTCAATCAAACGCTGAAAAATGTGAGCGTGTATTTGCAAAATTTGTGAAATGTCAGAGTCTCTACCATTTGAAGCCAATACTCGTTCTCGTAAGTACTTACAATTATTTGAATTTTCTCTTTAGAAACTTTCGTTTCCCTTTTTTTGCTGAACAAGTAGCATTTTATCTTTTTTACAGAGTTCGAAAACTACAATTTTCTTAAACTTGTTTGCATTATCGGTGCTTCCGTTAATGAGAGTATTTCATTACATGACAAATCAAGGCGGAAGTACACTTTTGGATATCATTAAAATCAGTGCAAACTTTTACAAGGACATTCTCCAAACTCATCATGCATACAATGCTACCAATATTTTAGCAAGTCCATTAGGACCCTCCTCTTCCGAGGTGATGCTGTTTTTGGTCATAGTATTTTTAATGTGGGTTACGTTTGCTACGCAAATGTTTAGAATTCTTGTGATTTTGTATCCTCCTCTTGTCCTCGATTCTATTGCAAATGCTTTATTGAAGTCTAGTCATAGTTTGGGCTCAAATGAAATTGCCTCATGGCCCATTACCTTAAAAAGATTTAAAAAGCTAAGGTGCATCTCCAATACAGTCAATGAAACATTTGGAGCACTACTCTTTTGGATGACAATCGATTACATTCTTTGGCTTTCAACCGATTTAGACCTGGGAATAAGGACAGATTCCTGGAACGATCGAATCAGCTCTTTTGTACTCATCTTTATGTCAGGACTACCTTTGATTGTGTATTGTGAATTCACTAGAAAGGTTATTTATATAAATAATACTTTTAAAGGTAGTAAATTTAAAGGAAAATCTAGATACCACCAAGCATTACAAACTTTTGAATTCTAGATGACGAAATTAAAAGTATTGCTACTGAGAAACAGAAAATATGCATGTAAAAAATTGGAATACGCCAGCTTTTCTTCATTTATTCGAGATGTTGAAGGAGACGATATGTGGATAGGAGTTCACGGCATTTACAAATTGGATTATCGTTTTTTGGGCGAGGTATGTTTAAGTTGTTTAGTTGAAACAATAAATTATTACAAAAGAAAGTAAATTTGAATTTAATGCATTATGCTTAATTAATTTAAGATAAGTTTGTTTATCATGTAGGTGGTCGTCCTTATCATAACCTTTTTCCTAATAACTGTGGACCATAAGAAAATAGATTACTAGGTCACGAAGAACGTCATTGAGAATAAATTTATATATTTGTATAGGTAAAGAGAGTTGTATGAAGAAAGCAGTTTTTATAAATCATTTGTTCGTTTGCTATATTTTTGTTAAAACAACCTCAAAAAAGGCTCTCACATTTTGTAGGAGAAAGAAATGGAATCAAAGAAAATAGTCGAATGGGCAAAAAAATCAGCAAAATTTTCTTTTGATTTGAATTTAGTAAAAAAAGCAAGTAATTTAAACATGGCTTCGATTTTTCAGAGAAAGTACAAGTCAGTTACAGAATCGTCTGTTAGTGATCCGGCATTTTACTCGATGCATCATTTTAAAATCCTTTTTGATTTTGGTTATTATTTCTGCATGACTCCGTTCAGGTTTGAATTCAAGCATGGAGAAGAGAACACTGTAAACATTTCAATTAAATCCCCATTTTCACGCGTTGTACTGACTAAAATTGTTTTTTGGTTGGGAGTAATTGGTCACTGTTGGAATTCTTTAATGAAAATGTACTCCCAACCTGAAAACGTAATTGTGTACTTTAATGCAACTCATCTTATCCTTCACCTAATTATGGTGTCGCTGTTTTACAACAAGTTTTTTGCTAATCCTGAAAACTGCTTTAAAATAATGATGCAAGTTGGGCGGTGTCCTTTACTGAAATTTGAAAGTGAGAAAAGATTGTCAAGTATAAACAGGGTAAGAGTAATTTATATTTACAAGAATTTAACAATTTACTTTTACTAAACCTAATTGAAAATTTAATTTTAGAAATGTAAATATCTCAGTTTCGGATATCACATTTTCGCCCTATCTGTTGTGGCCCTAACAAACATTTTGGCACCACTGCACAGTCATAACTGGAGTATAAAGAAAGTATTTTTTATGTATGCTGCCTACACAAAATTGGTATTTTATCCGCGAATTAACTTATCAAGCACTGATCCTGCCACGCTGTTTAGTTCTAGTACAAAAGATTTGAAATGTAACGACATGATAATTGGAATAATTTCATTTGCTGTGCACTCTGCAAGTGCGTTTGCATCAGCTTATCGCGTTGTTGCATTCATCCATCCATCCACCACACTGCTTCAAGCTGTGTGCAGTTTCAAAAGTAAAGTTAACGCGTTAATAGATTTGCCTGAAACAAAGAAATCCATTTTTGATAGCTACTCTGACCTAAAGAAATTGAGTGACCTATACAATGATATTTGGGGACCGATGACACTAGTGTCAATGTTAGATTTTATAGTATGGTTAGCTACTGATTTAGATACAGGGTTGCAAGGTTCAAATTGGATTGCCCGACTTAGCGTGGCATGGTACTGTTTAGCCATTGTGGTACCGCTGGTGTCAGGAGGAGAGATCAACAGAAACGTAATAAAACTGCAAAATTTCTCAGGTTATGAAGCGAATACAAATACTTGTAAAGCAATGCGTTTGATTTTTATAGATGACTAATTTTAAAGTGTTGATGCTTAAACATCGAAAAAGAGTGTTTGATGATCGAGGAGAGTTGGACGAGTTTCTGCATTGTTTGGAATTGGATGGTGTCCGTTTTGGAATGAATGGAGTTTTTACTGTCGACTATGCATACTTTGGCCAGGTATTTGAAATTTCTTAAAATCATTCTTTGGTCGTGAGTCAATAGATAAGATTCATTTTCATTGAATACTTTAGATATCAGTCCTAATCATCACTTTCTTCTTGATTACTCTCCAATATGAACGAGTCTACCTATAGCATGAATGACGATGACTTGGCTATAATAATTTATCAAATGACTAATATCAATCAATCACCCTAGTTGTTACCACATACATATTTCGACAATTTTTGGATAAAATATCTCACTGTTACTTTTATTTAATTATTATTATCTGCTTGTCACCAATTTATGATCAATTGATCATTTCAAAGTGCTAGTTAAAAGAATATAAGTATGCATGTACTCACGTAAGTGTTAAAAATATATGACTAGTGTTATGACGTTTGATAAAGTTGATTGACATTATCATATTTGCATACGACTCTACATGAGAACAAAATCATCTAATTGTGCTTACTTTTCCTCAAAATACTTCGTTTAATTTTTTTAAATAAAACTTGTACCAATCTACTAAATACATGACCAATCAAAATATTTTACAACGTTATGAAACAAGTTCACATTACTAGGCGCTTTACAAAAATGTAAAGTATATAATACATTGAATATAGACGCATCAGTCGTTACAATGAGTTTTAACATCACTAAATATTATGAGACTCGATACTTTTAGAAATTTTCCATAAATTCAATTGTTTGACGATTGATCAATTCAAGATTATCCGTGGCCCAAAGAAAATCGAAATGATTGTAAAAATCGTGGTTGACACGGTACATTCTTTGAAGATTGGGCATGCGCTCAGCAAGGCGGTAGACATCCTAACACGAAATTTCAAATATTTAATGTAGTTTACTACGTGCATCGTATAGATTTGTAGTATACAGCTAAATTGTTTTAAAATATGTCTTACGTCTTTCACACCCAGCCAGTCATTCTCTCCCCAGTAGAATGCAACAGGGGCAGTGATTCTTTCCACATTATATTCTGGTGGATTTGGAGTTCCGTAAATCTCAATATTTTTTTCGTGACCATGATCATACTTTCTAAATAATCCCGAGTTTACTCCTTGGGCGTAATGAACCAAGTTGCGTACACTGGAACCAGCAGGCATATGGCCAAGTAGGGTAGGCAAAAGTTCCTGAAAAAGGTATATTGTTTTGAAGTTTACACATTTTCAAAACTTGCGCAAAATATATTGAAAATTACTTACAGGATCTAACTGCTCAACGTTATACCCAGCAATAAGAAAGAGAACATTGCTGCATATTTCTTGAATTGGGCTGTTTTGATGACACACTGATTGACCCAAAAATTCCATGAATTGAGTTGATGGCAAAAATTCATACATGCCAAACATACCAAGCATCCACTAGAAAACCATTAGTCCAAATAAATTAAAGATTTTCATGCAATCTTTATAGCAGAATGTATTAGCATAATAAATTAAATAAATTCCACACCTCGATTTCCCCATCAAATGGAGCAATCAACCGAATTGGACTTATCATGTGCTCAGTATATGACACTGGAGCGTAAGCGTTCATCAGTTTGATTTTTGAATTGTACTCAGGTCGCTCGGACATACACACAAAGAATCCAGTGGTACCCATACTGTGACCGACATAGTAAATGCCGTCAACTCCAGTTACATTTAAAACGTAATCAAAATCAGCAGGAAGATCTACAAAATAAGTTAAGATTGATTATATAAACTTGCATATATTAACAGATCAAGTAAACAGACAAAGATATTTAATTTTACTTACCAAAACGACCTATCTCGTCCCAGCTAATAAAGAAAATTCAAATAATTTAGTATTATAAAAGAGCTCTTGACTTAATTAAAATTTTGTATTATGATTCCACTAAAATAAATACTTTTGTGCTTACCTATAGGTCCAAAACGCCTCTTTGTCCACGTCGGGATCCAAAGAGACATGACGTCTTGAGTAAGTGTTACCCCGATAATTACCCATAAATACATCGTAGCATTCATCCGCCAAGTTGTATGCTATTATAGAATAGATTTGTTTAAAGAAATTCCGTTACAACCATTGCCATGATATTGTAGACATGACCTTATACATTTTTTTAGAAATTTACCTAAACCCTTTTCAGGTCCGGCTACAACCCAATTGGAAGAGTCACCAAGAAGCCCATGCTGAAGCCAAATAACACGCTTACCTTCAGCAGGACCACATTTCTTTCCATACGGAATTCTGTGAATGGTTAGAATGTATCCATCATCGGTAGTAACTTCGTGAATTTCAACAGGATAGCCGTACTTTTCAATGAGTTCCGGCTAAAATAATATTAAGAACAACGTGAATTTAACCACTGGACTCTCAATTTCCTGTTTATTTACATATTATTATAACTCAAGGTATTTTCTTACTACGGTCAACTTGGCATCTTCATTATCAGCAAACAAAGAAATGTTGTATAAATTTGAGGGTATAATCTGTGCTTCACGTGGCTGTAAAACAGATTTTGAACTGGCAACGGCCGCAAGGGCCAACAATCCGAAGAAAAATTTCATTTTGAAACCTACTCTCTGGATTTTACGCTTTTTGCAGTCACTTTGCTACACGAACGTGTCTCCTTCGAGAACTAATTAGCTAACCTTGAATTTCATTTATATAGTTTGTACATGGTCAAGTTTTCGACAACCACGAGGCATATTTGATGATGATGATATGTTCATATCTATCAGGTAAAAAATCATGTAATGTTTACTTATCATGACATAGTACAAACAAATCCTTTCACCTTTGCCATTCGTTGTAATGTTTGGTGTAATGTAATTTTTTAATTGCCAGATTGTTGACTTTTGACATTTTGCACGAGTTGGACCAAGATGAAGCATGTCAATCAATCGATATGTGAGATTAGTGTTAAAATAGAAAATACATGTGCGCATTGGTAATAATTTATTGGCACTGATTGCATTTTACTGATTTATTTTGCGGATTTCCACTATCAGTAAATGTGTGCATGCTTACTGATTTGTGCAAATATTGGTCATATGGACTAAATGAATTTATCTTTCAAAATCAATATGACGACGAAAATAACACGAGAAGTCAGAATGAAAGGAAGTAAAGGAAAATGCTAACTTTATTTCGGATGGAAGAAGTTGTAAAAGTACACGTGAAGGATAAATGTTTGGGGAAAGGTTGGAAATTAACCTATGCTCTCGGAAGCCAGAAAATGTGACTTTATATAGTAAATGTAGCAAGGGAAGTACAACACAGTCAAGTATTCAATCAATCATTAAATTTGACTGTAGGTTGACGTAATCATCGATCACATACAGCAATGTTTGAACAGTATCCAACTATGGTTTTTATGCTCAGTTTCAGTGAAACAAATTATGTTTCATTTGATCAGATAGTGATGCAGAATGACAGAAGAGATAATTTATTGATTGGATTTAGGAGATTGCAAGCATAATGTCAAATTAGGTAGTTATTACCAAGAGTGGTATCATGAAGTTGGTAAAGTATAATATTCAATTCGAATTAAATTGTATCTCAGTTATATGATATAGATATTATACTAAGATATTGTTGCCAAAAAATTTATTTAATACGCTTAATTTTTATACATGAAATTAAGTATTGCTTTAAAAATTACATATCACAGTGAATGTTAATGACAGAACTGGTATTAGAAGTTCTCCATAAACGCAATAACATCATCGTTGAGCAGAGTTCTGAGGTCTCTTGCAATTAAAAAGTCCAGGTGATTGAATTGGTCATGTGGCACACGACGTTTCAACTGTACATTTGGCAGCAGTTCAGCAACACGATGAGTGTCCTGCAAATACGTTCAAGATATCAAAATGATTAATTAACGACACACACTTTTAGTGCACACGCAGCACAACGATTCTAATGTAAAGTGGTTGATGATATGGATGGACAAATGTAACATGTGTACATACTTCAGGTGCTCCCATCCAATCATTTTGTCCCCAGAAAAGGGCAACGGGCGCAGTAATTTTTGAAAAGTCATATTCTGGAGGTTCGTTTGAGCCATATTTTTCTCTGTTTATTTCAGTTCCGTAGTCAAATTGACGGAATTTTCCAGATGGAACGCCTTGAGCATAATGAACCAAGGCGCTTACTGATGTTCCTGCAGGTAAATGTCCCAACATTGGTGCAATAATTGTCTATAAATAAATCAATGAAGAAAGGGTAAATTTGTGCGGGGTTTGTTAGTTATAAGTAAATTGATATGCATAAAAATGTGCGAAGACGTAGACAAGTAAAAATACATACAGGATCCACTTGGTCAGGGTTAAAGCCACAAAGAAGAAAGAGGACATTGGTACACAGTGGTTGTGTTGGGCTGTTTTCCTTGCAAAGGGTTCTTCCAATAAATTCATAAAATTCATCGGCAGGTGCAAATTCATGAAGGCCAATCATTCTTAGGAGCCACTAAAATGAAAAATTATTTGCTGTAGCAAAAGGTGACGATGAAAATTTCTTGTAATTTTGTTAACTTGAAATCAAATGTACCTGGATTTGATCCGCAAAAGGAGCAATTAGTCTGATTGGACTAATCATGTGCTCTGTATGAGCCACAGGTGCCAATGCACTCATCCATCGGTTCCTGTTAAATCCATGATGCTATTTGCCACGAAAAAAAGCAAATTTGATAATTAGAAAAATTGAACCATACAAAATATAACTGCATATCAAGCAGAAAGGTATTATTATTATTCTTACTAGTCAAAATTTGCTGGAAGGTCGTATTTTCCCATTTCATGCCAACTAATGCGAGAAAAAATCATATTTGGTAAATTTTACTTCAATATGCAATGTAAAAAGATAAAATAGGTAATAAGTTTTACCTGAAACTCCAAAACTCCTCTTTATCTTCAATTGGATCAAGCGTCACGTGACGTCTGGAATACGTATTTCCTCTGAAATGAAGCCAAAAAAATGATAAATTATGAAAAATCTTGTTCTCAACTTATATGTACTCTAATCACGTGTGTAATATAGAGACTTGCAATTACCTTGCATTACCAAGCCAAACATCGTAGCATTGGTCAGCCAGGAGGTATGCTAAATAACATAAAATTAATTAACGTAAAAATCAATATTTAAATCCAAAACTTCCAATTAAATAGAAATCTAAATTTTCTCACCCATGCTTGTGTTAACACCATTAAGCACCCAATTTGACGAATCGCATAAAAGTCCATGTTGAACAAAAACTACTTTCTTTCCTTCACTTGGTCCACACTGCCGTCCGTATGGTATACGGTGCAATTGCAAAATATATCCGTCCTCTGTGGTGACATCGTGCACTTCAACTGGATAACCATATTTTTCAATTATCTCGGGCTAAATTTTTAAAAATATCTTGTTAGACAATGAAATTCTGTGTGCATAAATAAAAGTTGATCTGAAAGAAATAATTTGCAGATGATATTATTACCACAGACAAAGACGCATCTTCATCTTCAGCAAGCAGTGATGAGTCTAGTCCAGTTAGCAGTTTGTTAGCTACAGCAGCATTGGAAAAGAAATAAGCGGGATCATTAATGGAAGCCGCTGAGGAGGGACCTATAAAGCTAGCGGCTATACACAGCAACGCAGTAACACAAAATTTCTTCATTGTGATGAAAACTATTTTGTTACTGAAAATTTACAAAATGAGAAATTACTACACAGCTTAAAAGCTTCCACCAGGGCCACCATGCAAATAAGCAGGTTGGAGAAAACAGTTTTAAATACATACGCCTGAATTTTTGAACTCAAGAAACTCAAGTGCTTGTTTATTTCTAAACATGTTAATCGGGCGCATTATCATCGGATGATGGTGTGACACCTTCTCCAGATTAACATGTTAAGCGTTGACATCTGGAATATCCTAATGCTATTTTTGCGTATCATTTTTTTCCACTTTTTGCATCATTGCTTTATCAGCACAATATTTATCTTTTATTAATATAAAATTGTACGTAGGCTACAAATTTTGCTAAACTTGCAATTTTTGAAAAAATAAACATACCACAGGTGCGTCGTTCCAATCCAAATGCACCTTTCAGAGAAGTTTTTCATCTTGAAAAAAATTCTTTATCAGTCAAACTTTGAAATAAAAATAGCAAGAGCTTCATAATAATAATATCATAACAAAAGCAAGAAAGTCTTAAAATGCTGGGACATAATACAAGTAGTCTAAATTCATGACCGCAATAAAATGCAAATGCTAGCTCATCTCATCATAAACATCTGACTTTCTGTTATTTCGGAAGCAAGGCAATTTCACATTTACATTTGACCATTATTTTTCAGCATTCTCATTTCTCTTAATGTTTATATCTCTCTTTTTACCCTCCATTAACGCTTGCAAAGTGCATTGGAAATCAGGAAAATCTTTAAATTATATGCCTACTCTACTCCAAAGATAAGAACTGACCAAACTTTTAAGAGAATGTTAACGCTCTAATGTATTACAAAAGGATATATTCTCGGAGAAAAGCCACACTTTGCTTTATGTTTTTGGACAGTTGATGAAATGGAAATATTAATAATGATTATATTCGTCCCCTGTGATGTATTTTGATTAGCTCTTAAGGAAAATAAATGTTCTGCTAAAGTTGCATCTCCTCACAGTATAATATGCACTTACTTTTTTTTGAGTGCACAAGTGCACTACTAATACTTCTAGTGCAACTTTGTGTCTTTTCCAATGCACCCGGACAGACTTTTAAGCTATATGAATGAATACTTCAATACTACTCCATAACAAAATGCAATTTTGCCTCCATTTATCATTTACATAACTACTCTGAAGCAAGGAAACCGACAGGGAATCGTATAATATTATTGTCCCTATTATTCGGTTGACTAAGCTTTTGTTATGCATGCATATTAAGCTGCCAAATACCAGGGCAAAATAATGGTAGTTATTACCGAAGGAATAATATGCGTGACAACGTTGGAATTTACTTTCATTTTCTTTCTCACCCCCACCACCACCATCACCACCATCGTTCTCCTCCAACATACACCACCACTTCTTTTGCCATGTCATCATCTTCTTGGAACAGCGCTTCATTGTTCTCCATGAATAGAAACAGTTCTGTTGAAGTAGTAGTAATAATGATAATAATAATTCCACAATATTATTAGAATACTTCATCTACTACCAACAAGGGAGCTTTGCATTCATTTCTCAAACGACCCCACAGCCTCTCATTATTATTTTCTTGTAAAAGCAGCAACAACACGAGCAAAAGTCTGAAACTTATAGAGCTGGATATAATAGTAGTGGTGTGCCAAACCGGATTAGACAAAAAATATTACATTTTTTTCTTCTTCTTTTTTCCAAAATACTTTTTAAAACTTGCTTTATGAAAATGACAACATTTCATTAGCTGAGAATGACATTTCATAACCGTGCATATATTTTATATGCGTTTTCAGACAGCAGAGAATAGTAAAAGCGTATTACAGGGGGAGTGATTACCATAAACTTTGAGTTTAAAGTGAGAGTGAGTAGCATTTTGGCAAAGAAATATATATGTACCTAGCTACATACAGAAAACAGAAGTGAGAAGGAGAATACCTATATATGTATATTCCAGTGACAAGTGCGTACACAAATAAATATAAATAAATTCAACGAGAAATTTTCGTTTTCTCTCTCTTTCCAATGATAATACCTATATACTGCTTGCCACTATACACGTTCCTCTGAACTAGACTGCCTAGCACTGCGCACTGTGTTATATTACGCATATATAATTTACAGCACAAAAGTAATTTGCATTCCGGATTGAGCTTCTCTATATTGTCACCCTGTGCGAGCTTCTTTTGAAAGCCTCGTCTTCTTCTTTCCTCTGAACTAGACTGCCTAGCACTGCACACTGTGTTATATTACGCATATATAATTTACAGCACAAAAGTAATTTGCATTCCGGATTGAGCTTCTCTATATTGTCACCCTGTGCGAGCTTCTTTTGAAAGCCTCGTATTCTTCTCACTGAATATTTATTTACACAATTCATGTAGACTAGATACTCACTTGGCAATAATAATAGCATTTTGTGCAGTGGTAGCACAACAGCAGCATGCATCTTTCTTTGAGAAATGGATTATGTGATGTGATACGCAGTGGAACAGTCAAGGGTAACAACAGGGTATGATGATTTAGGGTAGCTTTCTATCTACTACGCTCCGCCACTGTGTTCACTGCATTTCGCTCCAGGAAAAGTAAAAAGGGTGGTGATCTGGTCTGGTTGTAGTGGTTGATGGTATATATGGCTTTCTTGCTGCTTTGTTGTGGGTAATAGCTAATGCAAAACAAATGCAACCTCAACTATAAAAGCTGCTGCTGTAATAACCGTGTTGTTTGAGTTTATATATTTATTATAATATGGAGTATCTTTGTCGTCTTTGTTGTTGGTAGTCGGAAAAATCGGAAGCTTATGGAGTGAAATGCAGTTGGTGGTCTGATGTGGTGGCGATGATGCAAATTGCATTTTGGAAAGAGGAATATATATTACATTACTTTTTTCTGTATGTATGTTATATAGTAGTATATATCTATGTTTTTCATTTTTGAAACTGATCATATTGTGCAGAAGCTGCGTGAGTACAAGGTTGACTACAATGCAGTAGTGGAGGTGGATAAAGTGATGCGTTGTCTATATTTTGGTGATACTTTTTATTTTTACGGAAGTTTACTTCTTTTTGCGTTGCGTTATCATTGTGTACTCCATGCATACAGATCACTTAAAGTTGAGAGGAGACTTTGT
>JAHZMT010002101.1:0-10449 GCA_027743785.1 Sinhomidia bicolor | reverse complement strand
CTCTCTCTTCCTTTTTGCTTCGTGTGCGTGAAGACCTGCTGGGCTAGCGTAGGTCGGCTAACACTTCCAAAAATAGTGGGAGACACATAAATAATGAAAAGTTACGAGAGGACGAGAAGCAGAAGCAGTATACAAACATAATTTTGTACAGTTATGCTATCATCCCATCCCATTGAATTTCACGATTGTACTAGTGGTGTGTTTCGTCTATTTACCTATTTGCTCTTTTAACTTGACTGAAACGCATGTCGTGTATAGTACAGAGTGAGCAGTGTGCATTATTATTGTATAGCAGCGTAGTAAGGTTTGCTGTGAGAAGACAGCATTTAAAAAAATTAAAAGTCAAAAGAGTCAAAAATTCAAAAAAAGAGAGAGAGAATCTCTGCATGCTTCTAACAACGAAATTCCCCTCTGCTGCTGCTTTTTTTCATAAAGGAGTCATACTACGTATTTAGTCATAATAATACACATTCATAAAGGCAGAGAGGATAATGGTGTGGTGCATTATTAAGGCACAATATCACACCTCACTAACCCTCCACATCATGATCATCTTCGTACCTCACACAAACCTTCACTACAACAGATACCTTTTCTAAATGTGTGTTTGTACACAGGGAAAAAATGAAGATAAGGCTCATTCACGGACTCTCGTTTATGTCGTATTTTTTTCCTTATGTACACCATCATCATCAACCAGAAAGCCATACCGTCGTCGTCGTCGTCATTGTAGAGATATTGTTGTTATAAATGTTGTACTGCAACAAGACATTTATGATTCACGGTGGATGACATAACATTGAAAAAGAATAATATATATGCTCATAATAAAAAGGCATCTTTTTCTCTCAACTTTTAAAGAGTTTTAAAAAGGAACATTTATTTTTGTACAATGAGTGTACGGTGATGGGGAGAAAATGTTCATAAATACTAAATACATATACGTTGCGTTCTTTTTGTTCATTTTTTTTATTTTCTTTCTTCTCTCCTTTTGCTTTCAACCATGCCATCAAGAATGTTCAAGAAACATGCTGGAGTGACCCCGTAAGGTCAAAACGAGATGTTGTTGGTGATCTGTTATAAGAGAGAGAAGAAATAGACGGGATGAAACGAGATGTAACAGATGCTTGTCGTGTAATAGACTGCATGAGCGAAAAAAAGGGGAACCCTCAATGAAAAGATGAACTGTTTTGTTGTGTTTCTTCATGACTGCATGTACTGTACACGATGACGATGATGATCATCTTACGTATGACTGTATTTATGATACATGGCATCGCTCCTCCATTGTATAAATTCTCCCCTACTCCGCCTTCTTCTGTAATGAATTTAGCTATTTAACACGTATGTACGTTCACAAACACTGAAATTTGTGTCATTCTCGCCGATGAAATGGAACGACGTTGTTGTACCCAACTACATACATCGTGTTGTTCGTTTGTAACTAGAAATATTTTTTAAAATGTCTTTAAGGAGAATAGAGATGTGAGTACAACGTGATCATTACACAGTGTAGGTTTCAAAGTATCCAGATGTAACGATATGTCCACGACGTTGAAAATGGTTGTAACAACGCTTGTAAGGCTATGTATATCATTGCCATTGCCACGATAATGAAAATATGTGATTGTAGTCAGCTAACTCATGAAAATATAAGACCCTTTTTAGAATCTCTCTCTCTCTCTCTCTTAGCACATTTTTTTGAAACCAGCAATGAAGTTGATGATGAAGAAGTGGTGTGCTTTTTATGTACTTGATTTTTTTTATTTTCTCCTTGTAGTCATTTCATTTCATTTTCATATTTTTACTATTGTCATTTTCCCATGTTTTTACTTGTTACAAATGTCTAGTAGTAGAATTGTGCATGTGATATGCATTCATAACGCATGAGAACATTTTCCCTCACAGAGAAATAAATACTATAATGTAATTTATAAAAAGCAAAAATGTGACTGACAATATAAAAAAAATGTGTAACGATAATATTCATTCATGTCAACCTCAACTCGTCACAAAATGTCGCTGTGCTGCTTCCTTCTGACCTTGGTCCAATCATAATGTCATGCCACATCACACATATACCTCTACACACACTATTACAAGCTGAACATTTTCAAATTCTTGCTGCATTCAGCTACTGAAATTGAGTGCAATTATAATTTAGTTTATATAAATATACATAAATAAATAAATATGTTATAGTTTCTTTTCCAGCAATAATATGCATGTCGCTCCAAAGAATATTTTTTTCTCTGACATGAGGAGTGTAATCTCTCCGTCAGAAATTTTGACGTGAGACCTTGCGCGCTCATGTGCTGGAAAATTGTGTACATGTGTGTGCAGATATGTATTTTGACTGTGTGTTTCATCTCTAAAAAAATTAGAATTTTGTTGCTGCGAGCAGTAATATTGTAAGTTTACCACCATGTCATTATTTAATTCACAGAACATTTTCAAATTCTCATCAAATCATAACTGGTAATGCCCATATTGTCACGGATCATTCTGTGAAACTGGTAATAATGAGATATGTATTTCCTGGAAAAATAGAAAGGCGGAAACGNAGCAGTAATATTGTAAGTTTACCACCATGTCATTATTTAATTCACAGAACATTTTCAAATTCTCATCAAATCATAACTGGTAATGCCCATATTGTCACGGATCATTCTGTGAAACTGGTAATAATGAGATATGTATTTCCTGGAAAAATAGAAAGGCGGAAACGTGTACGCCAGAACTGCTTTTTTATTTTTTGCTCTGTCAGGCAAGGTTGACAACGTCGCGCTTCTGTGTGCACGTACAACTCATGTTGTAAGTTTTTTTTCTTCTTTTTTGTGCTTATACTACGACTTTTTTATAGGCCATATGAGCAAAGTTGCATTTATGAAGTGTGTTCCAAAATGTGCAGTACACTTTATACTTCATCTCTAGTAAAATTAATAATAATAATAATAAATGCAAATAGTGCATTTTTAGTAGCGTAAATAACGTCATAATCATTTTCTTCACTCTGCACGGCTGGATGGTTGAATGACTACTTATAACCGTCACATCATAATCGTTTGTCTCAAAAATATTGTATGTGTGCGCTGGAACTACCTATTTCTAAAGACATCGTAGAGGAATAATAGTAGCATGCAGTAATAGTGTGTGCATTCGTAGTAAAAGTTACGACAGTCATATGATAATGGTTATGGTTTTAAGCATCTCAATAGCAAGTCTGTTGAAACAAACGAGAGGGCTGAGCTGACTTGTGTATTTTTATATTATTCATCTAAAAGGGAAAATGCAACGTAAAATACGTTTTTTTCGTCCAGCTGGTGCTGCTGCAAAGATTTTAAAAAAAATTGTACATTACATTGGAGAACATACCAGACTATGTGATGTTGGTGGTGACATATTATCGCTTTAAAAAAGAAAATGTAGAGATTTTAATATAAAGAAAGCCTGTTTGAAATACTTTATTTGTTCAAGTAAAATGAAATAATCAGATTTTTTTCTTAAATAAAACCTGTTTCTATTTGTAGCTTTTCATATTATTTATAACAAAATGTAGAAACGTTTATATAATTATTATTATTTCTATTTATAAAAAGTTTCCGTATGTTTTATCAGTCCAAAATTGTAATGCCTTGTAATGTGCGTAAAAACAAAGAAACAACAATCGTGTGGTAGTTCTTGTGAAAAGAGTGTAGCTTTTGCACTTTAAAAAAACTTATTTCGCACACAAAGGCTCAAAGTTGTCTTTGTATATTTATTTTTATTTACTATTTTCTGCTTTTTATGTGACCAATGTAATACTGCGAAAGTGCCTTTCCAACTTCTTGAATCACTTTTTTCCTCCTTCTTCTTCTTCTCTGTTCATCTGTCGTCAGCTCATTCTTCAAAGGAAAAAGACAACAGATCAGACTTGGCTTTTTTACGTCAAGAAAAAAAGTATATAAAAAAACTACAACAAGCGCAGAGAAACAGACAGAACAAGGAAAATAAATACAATTTTCTTTTTTTTGGAACAGGAACAGCATATATACAGCATCAACTGACAAGCATACATATATAAAAAACGAAAAAGAATGGACAGACGGGTAAAAACGGACGACGGATGTGTAACCAGATTTCATAGAATATAACAGGCAGCCTTGCTAAAGATGCTAAAATTACGTAGTTGTGCTTTTCTATGCAACGTAAATGTACAATGGTGTGTTATTATGAGTATATACACTTGCATTTTTTTCAAGCTCACTACTACTACTGGCTGTTTGTACTGTAAGAAAGTTGAAATGAAAAGGTTATTCTGAAAACTAAAAGACGATCTCTACTCGTCTTCTTCTTCCTTTCCTTCCTTCCTCCCTCCCTTCATTCTTTATTTTCGGCTTAGCGTGCATCTTCTTAAGAAAGACGATGGAGAAATGCCATGTGAACTGGACCATGTGTCATGGTTGGTCTTCTCTTTGCTCTTCTTCTTCTCGTTGAAGTGAAGTTTTTTTTGGACGGTATTATTTGTTTTGTAGTTTTTTTTACTATGCCATGGCCATGCTGCAGTACACACAAGTAGTAAAGCAGCAAAAAAAGAATCTTCACGTTTTTTGTCTGGTGCTGGATTTCGGTTCAATAAAGTGTCTACAGACAGATCAGCGGGAAAACGCATTTACCATTTTTACTCAGCTTAAATTTAAGATGTCGTATGGTTTTTTAAAAAAAGAATAAAGACTTGTTCTTGTCTTAGTATAGTAGTGGAGGCAAAAGTAACCTAACCTATGTTTTAAATGGGTTTTTGGGGAAGTTTTTATTTGGCATTTTCCAGCCGAGCTGGAATACTGTAGGAAAATGTAAACAAGAAAAACCTTTTTATGTAAAAAAAACTAATAATTCTTGATGGCTCTGCTGCTGCAACCACAAGACGACCAACCCAGAGAAAATTTTGTATAAAGTACAATTTATATAGCAATCTACATAATGCTTATTTTTTTGCTGCACCACACTGCTGGGTTCCATATATTCCATCCCATAAACACTTTAGTCGTTTGCCAAAAAAATAAATTCTTATACAGTATTCTTGCTTTACTCACTAGTTTGGTGATGAATTTCATTTTTTATGTTTTTAAATTTTTTATGACCAAACAACATCACACATCAAAGAAAAAAAATGTAAACGAGCGTTGGTATTTCTAAACTGCATATATGCGTGTCAAGATTAGCTGCGCTTTGAATATAATAATCATAATAATATGCGTACATAGTGCGTGTTGATGGTATTAGATTGTGTGACGACGAGGAAGAAGAAGACTATGCTGGAATTTTTGTTTTTGAGATAAAGCACAAGAAAAACACGTTCCTTTGTGCATGTTCGTGAGGTAAAATAGTACTACTATCATTCGCAGATAATATGGTCATGATCATTAAACAATAATGCAGCTGACACGACATGACATGATATCCAACACATCCAGACACTTTGCCTTGGCTTTGATGATTATTTTTTTCACATGAAACATCGTTTTCTGGAGAATAGACATCTACCAAAACGATCAAAGTCATTCTCACTCATTCATTCTAAACGGCATGACGTGACTGGTTTGACTTGTCCGGGATAAAAAAATGCTATACTATTGCTGTATAAACAATTCGCAGTTTTTTTTATCGCGAAGCGATTCTTTTAAGTACACGCATTACTCAAACACACACACACGCATGTTGGTCCCTGAAAATGTCAAGAAGCATTGACAATTGGATGCATGTAAAATATGCCGGTTTGAGACGATAATTTTACAAGAAACGCGTAATTTATATCCTTGAATATGGTCTATGTAGACTTATTGGGCTGTGTAAATCATGAGTTTTGCCTTGGCTTTGATGATTATTTTTTTCACATGAAACATCGTTTTCTGGAGAATAGACATCTACCAAAACGATCAAAGTCATTCTCACTCATTCATTCTAAACGGCATGACATGACTGGTTTGACTTCTCCGGGATAAAAAAATGCTATACTGTGGCTGTATAAACAATTCGCAGTTTTTTTTTATCGCGAAGCGATTTTTACTTAAGTACACGCATTACTCAAACACACACACACGCATGTTGGTCCCTGAAAATGTCAAGAAGCTGACAATTGGATGCATGTAAAATATGCCGGTTTGAGACGATAATTTTACAAGAAACGCGTAATTTATATCCTTGAATATGGTCTATGTAGACTTATTGGGCTGTGTAAATCATGAGATCGACTACAATCTAGTAAGTATTTTAAGCGCCAATAATTACCAGCAAAATAGTCGGCACACACGTTTGATAATATGCCACGCTATTGTTGATTCATCCACTTTACTTTCTCAAACTCGACTCGACAAAGTTGCAAAGTCATTTTTTCTTGATTATGATTATTTAAATTCAATTTATGCACTCACATGTACACCAAAGATGATGACATGTTGTCGCATGTTTTTGTAGGTATTTTATTCTATGCAAAAACATGCTGGAGATAAGTGCGTGTAGTGTTGGATGGAGGCAAAATGTAAATGTAGCTAGATACATATGAGCAAAGTATAATTCAATTTATATAACAAAATACATTATTATATTCAGCCCATCCTGATTTATTCAAAACCGCAACTTGAATCTTCTCAGCAGAATAAAATCTCTTTCACCCATCTGCACCGTCGTCAGTTTTATTCATGTGCTATCATCAGCAAGCATCATCATCATCATCATCACCACCACCACCACCATTCAATAAACAAAAAAAACTAAAGCCATGCCAAAAGGTAAAAAGGAGCGGAGGCAAAATCTTGCCGCAAGGTAATTACCACGCACATTATAATGCCATGATGCTACATGGGTAACTAGATAATACAAGTAAACTCAACAAAACCATCACACAAAAGAAATACATAAGCAAAAAAAATGTGACGAGAAGAGAGAACGTCAAGTATTTATAGTATGTATATGCATGTGTGTATAGGTATTATACGGATTACAAAATGTGAAACGTTTAAAAGCGGAAAACAAGTATAAAAAATTTCCTTCCTCAGCAAATCATCAATTACCTGTTCTGCCATTGAATACCCGTATGCTTGTATTGTCAGAGAAAAAGAGTGTGTCTGTCTGGGATACAAGGAATATGCATGTGTAATAAATGGTGAGTCGCTGCTGCTTCTGCTGCTGTCTGTCTGTCTGAATATTTTCTGTGTACAAAAAGGACAAAAAAGTAAATAATGGGTCGACATCCACTATATAGGCAATGCAATAATACATTAGGTAAGAAAAGGAAAGTGAATAAGTGAAGCAAAAGCTAGTATAAAATTCGACAACAACTACTACCATGCATCACCACCACCAACCAAGTAATCTAGCTTTTTAAAAACTCACACACGCCATATAACGCTTTTTTGTTGACTTTTCCCTGCTGCTGCTGCTGGCTTGCTCTAGCTCTGTTTGCAATAGTGAACATTGTCAAGAGAAAAAAAAAACCGGAGAAAAAGAGAGACAGTAACAGGATTAAATGGATTCTTTTGTTGTGTAAATGGTGCTCATCCGCTTTCTTCCTTTTCATTTAAGTCTCCTAGCTGATTTTCTTTTGTCATTTCTTCGGCTTTTTCCTCATCTTGTTGTCTTATCCTTCTTTTTTTGTACCATGAGAAGAAAAAAAAGACTTGTCTTTGAGCTCATCTTTTTCTTCCTTTTTTCCTCTCTCTCTCTCTCTCCATCCTTTTTAAACACAAGATCCTTTGCAAACTTTTCCAGTTAAAGGAGTAGCACCACCACCACCACCATCATCAACACTGCTTTTCACTCATTCAAAATGTGTGTGGTAATACACAAGAGAGGAAATCGTATATACGCTTGGAAATGTATTTAGTTAGGATTTTTCGTTTTTGTTTTGCAAATGTACGTAACTTTGTGAAGGCACTTTATACACAGCGAACAAAAGTAAATATATCAACTTTCCTTTCCTAGCTAACATGCTACATATAGAAAGCTGTGTGTGTTTGAGAGAATGAGTGTAATGATATTATACATATTATTATTATTATTACTGTCATGCATATCTTTATTATTTTTTTATTATAAAAAGAAGTTCTAAATAACCTGCGGAAAAAGTAAAAGTTGCTTTTTGTTCAAGAGAAAAGATAAATGCTTTGTTTCGTTTTGTTTCTTTCGTCGTTCACAATGATGACAAGTTAAAATTTTCTGGAAGCTTCAAAAGAATATAAGAATAATGTATAATATGAAAAAGTAAAATGTTTACTGCTAAGCTGTTTGTATAATACACACGGTATACATATTTTTAATGAGAAAATATATAAATAGAAGAATGAAAGTGAGAAAGTTTTTGCTGAAAATTAATAGCAAGTTTTTTCTTTTGTTTTCCTTGTTGCGCTGTTGTGTGTGTGATACGCGTTAGTATTCTACGTGGACGAACAATAAACATATGGAAAGCAGCACAAGAAGAAGATACTCTCTAAAGTGGATTTTATTATTATTTTTTGTTTGGAAGCAACAGCGGAAAATTCTATTTGTTTCTCAAGGGCACGGGTATTTGTAGAAATGAAGAAAATTTTGGTTGTGGAGGAGCTTGGTGAAATCTGTAGAGATTCGCTTTAGTGGTGATTATTACTACTACTGCACAACTCCCATCTTGCAATATTGCAAGATGGGAGTATTCACAGAATGTGTGAAGTGTTTTCTGTGTTGTTTGCTTAGGCATGGATGAAAATAAAAATAATAAAACAAGAAAGAGTCTAGAATCTTGCTTAGTTTATAATGAAACAAGTATAAATGAAAGTAAAAGCAAACAATTGCAATGAGACGATGAGGGTCGACCTCAACAACATTGCTAAGTACACAAACGAAAAAGATTATTATCAAGATTCACCTGAGATAACGAGTTTTTTTTTTCTTAAAAAAGGAATGGTTTGCTTAGAACAGAGAGGAAGAAGGCGAGAGAGAGAGTAAGTTTTGTTGAATGAGTCAGAAACGAAATGAATGTTTAGATGTACAAATAAACACGGCAAAAAAAGAAGCAGTTGTGAACAATTTTTTTTGGTTATTTTGGTAGAAAAAGTTTTTTTAATATATTCTGGTTGGGAGTGGAATTAGTGCAGTGTAGTGAAAGGAAAAGGAAATATTTACATTGAGGCATATATACTCGCGTGTGTTTTTGTTTTTATGTGTTCTTTAAGCTAAGTTGGTGCAGTTTGGTGTATGTGGGTTTGCTTAAACAGTAGCAAGTTTACTTTTGCGGTTTAGCTGCAGCGTGAGTGTCTAGTAGCCAGACAGAGAGAGAAGGAGCAGAGTGGAAGAAAATGAGATTGTTAGAAATAAATTAAGAGAATGAGAAAATTAGGGGAAAAAACTACTGAAACTGCATGCAACTTTATTTTTCCACACGCTTGTCTACGTTTCATGCAGTATAGGAAAATGGTACAAGCAACAAAATTATATTTTACGATATTGGGTGTACCTACATGCATCTGAAACAAAATAAAGTGTATTTTTTGTGCACTTTTTTGCAGAATAAATAATATTGATTTTTATTCAATAATCAATTAGCAGTCTGTTCAAAAATATATGTTATATTGAAGAAAGAAACGTTACAATTTTTTATTTATAAGAAAAAAGTAAATTATATGGCAAGCTAAACAACTTGCTCAAAGAAAAAAAATTCCAGTCCCACTTTTTTTCCGTTTCCTCCTTTCTCTCCCTATCAATAAGATATATATAAAAAACCTACCTATTTCTTGTCTACATATCAGTTTCTATTTATTTCATGTTCCATCTTCCATGTCACATGTCACGTTTTCCCACTTTTGTCGTTTTCTATCTCATGCCTATTTAAACTACAGAGAGGACTCAATAGGAAGGAAGGAGGGCGAGCGAGTCTGTCAGTGCGACCGACCCATCCAGGAAAAAAAATATATAATCTTGCTGCATCCGTTCGATCTACCGTGTGATGCACTTGTCCTACTGTCTCGATAAAAGATGTACAGTCATGAAAGAAATTCATCTTTATTTTCTAAAAAAAAGAAGAGAGAAACTTTCAATCGAAGGAGAAACTAAATCAATATATCTATAAATACAAAAAATTCTTATATAAGTTTGTATTTTATGTTTTCTCCAAGATGCTACCACCACCCTTATTTCAATCTTTAACCGTTCAAATTCCAAACTTTATAGTAGAACGTAATAAAAAAAGTGGATATAAACAAGGGAGAAAAATACACATGGTGGTGAATGTGTTGGTTGTATGACTTGAATTTTCTACCAAAAATCCTTGCTCCAGAAGAGTATGTCGAGATTGAGAATTTCTTAAAATGTTTAAAACAAATATATGTATAAACATACTGTATCATTATAATATGCAGCTGGATATATTACGTATGAATCATATTAGAAAATGGAATCTCACGTAGTCTCTCCCCCGGAATTAAGTTGAGTGATTTTTTG
>JAHZMT010002100.1:0-27378 GCA_027743785.1 Sinhomidia bicolor | reverse complement strand
ACCACCACCACTGACAGCATCTTCAAAAGGAGAAATTGCAATTTCGGTTCAAGAATAATATATTATTTTTTGAGCGGTTTAATGCTTTCCACTTGGTCGTGTACGAACGTTACAGCGAATTTACGTTTTATATCGAAAAATACTACTTTGAATTGGAATATTATTTTTTTTCGCTGGAAAACTTAATTTTGTTCTGAAAATTATCGGGGTAAAAAAGTAGAGAAAAATTTTGTATTGTCAAATTGCTGTGTACGTACGTTCATATTTTAATACGCCCAACTACATTAATTGCATAGTGCTGCTCCACTGCTACTGGTGGTGGTGGTGGCAGCACCTCCACAACGGATTACGTTACTTTCCAATTACTATTTACACTACTTGATGTTTGCGTAAAATTTAAAATTATAAACGAAAACTAACAGCCGCGAGGTAGAGTTCCCTTGTCCCCAACTAATTTGTTTCTTGAGCCTACTCGCGTGTGTAAACAAGATTGTTTGCATTTTACTCCTGAGTTGGACATCGTCCTATACGACCATCTTCGAATCGCGCAAAATTAAGAGAATCGAAAAAGAGTATTTTGAACGAACGAACGTAACGCTGTGTTTTATGTGTAATTTCCCCCCAACAGCCATAAAAAGAGATATAACGTTGTTTGGAGGAGGAGGAATAAGAAAATCGATATTATTCTCTACGTTTTTACGCTAGCTCTACAGCAAGAGAGCTTCTCGCTCCTCGTACCACCACCAGCAGCACAAATGAAAATAATAGGGCTCTCTCTGCTTCTTCTCGTGCAGGCTGTGTAGTAACTTGTACTAGTGCATGTTATAAACCCGGCTTTTTCTCATCTCATGTTTCTTCTCCAGCAGCAGCAGTACAAGAACAAGAAGAGAATTCTTGCGTAGCTTCTCCACCTCGGTTACTCGTATTCTTGGCTGGTTTGCGGCCAGAATGGACTTTCCCACAAACCCATGAGATTTAATTTCATCAATTTTTAAACCGATGAAAATCAAAGGATTGGAAATTCAAGATGATGAAATTTTACTTGTCGCGGACTAACGTTAATCGAAAATTAAAGTTACATGGGAGGAGGAGGACCACCACCACCAGGAGGAGAAGAGGAGTAGAAAAATAGGGGGAATTGAAGAAGAAGAACAAAAAGAAAAATCAGTGTCTTACCGTGCATGATCGTCCATTATTATTGCGCTGCGCTTGCTCACGTGCTTTTCTTTCCTGCAAAAAAAAATGGAGAATTCGGTTTAAAAAAATTATTATTATAAAAAACAGACATGTCAATCAGAACGTATAGTGTGAAGAAAAGTCGCTTTTCTGGTCGTCGCAAAATTTTAATAGCGTTATATATTCTTCTTCGGGTTTTGTAATTTGAAATTTTCAATTCCCAAGTCGTGCATGTGTCATTGTTATTTGTAATGCATTTTTCAGGGCGCCCTCCGACCGAGCTTCACGGAGTACTGGGCTTTTTTTTATATCGTATACTCGTTTTTCGGGCTTGACAGAGATTTATATTTTCTGATAACGTTGCTTCTCTCTCCCATGCTGCTCTACTGCTGCTTTTCCACACTGAACAACTCTGGGGTGAACTGAGAAATAGACAAGTATCACGGGAGAGTTCATGCTGCTGGAGAACAACTTTTTCCTCTTTTTTTTAACATAACCAAACTTTCTTCTTCTGATTACGAATTTCTATTTTTTTACTGAAGGAACAAAATTTTTAGAAAAAATATATATTCCAAAATAATATAATGAAGTTAAATTAAAAGATCGTAATTGTATCGTACGAAAATCGATTTTTATTTCAAGAGAGAAACTCGCAAGATCTCTCTTTTTGTTGGTAATATTCGTTGTGCTGGGTTGTTCGTTTTTGGGAGAGTAAAATTACAGTGGAATGTAACCCGGTGACTATTAATCATGCTGGAAATGAATGGGTGCGACATGAATCCCGTAAAATATGAGTGGATATGTGGAGAAGGCCTTCATGTCTCGGGTACTAATAATATATGGGAGACCGTAAAGTTTAAAACATATTCCATTTATTACGAATAAAACGCATAAACCTGTCTAGGCTCTTTCCTGATAAATCTTTATGAACGTCTCTCTCTCTCACTCTCACTCTGATCGATACTCTTTTTTTTTCGCAACGTCGTACTAAAATATTCCACGCTTTTTCCACTGAAAATTTAATTTATTTTTATGGGGATATTATTATTATTATTATGGGGGGTAATTCTCTTAACTTTGCAGCAGTTTTCTTTGGGGGGTGCTTGTCTAATTAAACGAGAGAGAGAGGGGTTGTTGTGTTTGGCAGTTTGTTATGGAGTTTTCACTCCAGTGGGTTCACACAAGACGAAACGATCGTGTTATCGGGGTGATGCACGGGAGCACCTGTCTTTTCGCTCGGATCACGACATTTGTCTCTCTGCTCTGCAAACGCTTGCCGTTTTCTGTAAACGGATCTCTAGTTTTTTCATGAGTTGCTTTTTTTTAAACATACGCGAGTATTCCAAAATCATGAAAGGGATAAAAAAGGGTCTCTTTTTTTGTTGTCGTACCCATCAACCTTTCTTCTCTTTTGTACACCACTCATCATCAGCGAGTAGGTGCTCGCACAGGTGCAACGTAATAATGAGTTTACGAAAAATACCATACCCTTTGACATTGTGCTACTCCCCCACTCATAATATTCCTCCTCCTCCTCCACAAAAGTGACTGACCTAACTAACGCACACACACACGATACTATACACACATTCAAGAGAGAGAGAGAGAGAAAAAGTTTTTTATCTCGTTTTTATATGCGCCACTACTACATGACACAATTCCAACCTCTCACTCAATAGAAGAAGAGAAGAAGAAAAAAAACTTAGCGCAGTTCAAAGAAAATACGTCTGCATTGTTATGTTCTTCATCTCTCGCTTTTTTTTCAAGTTCAAGATCCTCGAGTTGTAACTTGTTCCTACTCGGCACATCTTCTTCTCAACTCTCTTCTTCTCAAACTTCTTTTTTTCCCATGCACTTGCGTTTCCTTGAGCGTTTACGGATGAACGTGGCGGTGGTGGTGGTGGTAGCGTAGCGGGTTTCAGAGAGAAAGAGAGAAAAAAGGCTTTTGCTACATGTGTGCGCGTTTTTTTCTTGGCTCGGGTTAGAGTATCACACAAAAGTGTTGAGGTTTGAGTTTTTTTTCTTTTTCTGTAAATGAAAGAATACGTTCGACCTAGTAAACATGAGAAAGAGAACTTCTTTTTTTTATTCTTTGTTTGGCTCTGACGATGGAGCAGTTCTCCGAGTGTAGTTTTTTGGAGTGATGAGGAGCGATAGGATAAAAAAAAAGATTTTTTTTTTGTTGGAACATGCATATTGGCTGCTGGTGGGGTACTTGAACTTGTGTTGTAGTAGTAGTAGCGTTTTATGATTATGGGGTACTTACACGTTAGCGTAGGTTAGTGTGGGATTTAATTTTTTTTCTGCTCTGATTTATCTTAACTTTTTTTACACTCTTTTTTTAAATAATTAGGAATATTATCGAAAATGAGAGCGCATGCATTTTTTACTTACTTATGTGCAGAGAGAGAGAGAGAGAGGCGGCAATAAAGCTCTCGTTCGATGATGCCATGAAAATCTGTAGCCCGTGATTCCGGAGTGGCGGATATAACACGACGAGCATTTCTCGGGCAAACGGGTTTATTGCTCAGCGAATACATGATCTTTTATGTGTTTTTCTTCTACTTGCCTGCTTTTTCCTACTCAACTATTTTCTTGAAGCTTTTGCGGCAACGATGAACTCTACAGTTAGTATTATAACGTGTTTATAAAAAAGGAGCGAATCAGAGCTCATTGATTCAGAGTTAAAATGTTAAGAAAAATATATTTTTTTTTGTGAAAAGAGACAAAAAAAATAGTTTAAAGTAACGTGTGAGCAGAGAGTTTGTTGTGGAGAAGGAACGGAAAATGCTCCCGAGACGGAAAGAAAGAAGGAAAAATTTATGAAACGTAATAAGATTGTGTCTCATGTACGCATTCTCTGCGCATAATGAATGGTGTTGGAAATTGAAATTAAAATTACCCAACCGTTACGTTGCTCGTGTACTATTCACGAGCACACACGGAAAACTTTTCACAATAATCTGTACAACTCGATAGCATGAAGTGTAATAATGATAATCGTTAAAAAGGGAAATTTGCATTCTACAGTGGGATCGTACTCATTTGCATTTTCTGTGCATACTAATCGGCGTTTCTCGATCGTTTGTGGCAGTGGTGGGTTGAGAGAAGCAGGAGCGCTTTTGGAGGGATCTTCTTGTATAAAGCTCCTCCGTATCTTTCGCATTGTGTGGAAAACTTGAAAATGATAATTAAAATTCCCTTCAAAAAGTTGAAAGTAATTAGTGGCCATTCTTCTGTAATTACGTTTCTTCCAACTTTTCGTACGAAATAATTCATTGTACGGCGATATTTTGTACCGTCGTGTTAGGCTCTTGTGTACACACACACACCGAATTTGTAGTATTGATAAAACTGGTTAACGGGCTTTCATACACTCATGCATACGGAAAATTGGGTAAAAAAGTTTTCTCTCTCTCTTCCTCACAAGTTTTTGTTCATTCGTTGTGTTATTAGAAACAGTACATCATCGTGATAGTCCAGTTTTTTCCCTTTTACGCGTTATTACTCGTTCTCTCCTGGAGAGATGTGAAATATTGCTAAACTTTTGTCATAATTTTATTTAATTTTCTGCGGTACTGGATTTTCGGGCTTCTTTTTTTTCCAGGGGAGGAAGGGTGCGTTCTCAAATCGATCGTCCTGGGGTAAAAGTAGAGACGGAGTTTTCTACACACCGAATTTATCTTGTTTACGGGCAACTTTCTTCTTTCACTCTACACAGCTTCCTCACATTACTAGTAATTGCTACTGGATTTTTTTAATAGTCTCGCTCTTTTCTCTTGCCAGTTTCCGCTCGTCACGTAGTACTACGTTACGAGGAGGGATAGTTTCTCGTCGGCGGGGGGATGTAAGATGTGGAGTGGAGTGAGACGGACGGAAAACGTTAAAAGTGCTGCTATCTACTTCCGCGAAGCTTTGCGGCATCTCGCGAAAAATTGGCAAGGTAGTGTACATGAGAATGGGTGGTGGTCGTTGTGTAGTGAATACACGTCGGTAGATGGCGCTGGTATGGTAAGAGTTGTAGAGACGCTGAGGGAGGACCGACCAAACGAGTATATGGACCAACTATTTTTTGTGGTGGTGGGGTGGGGTTCAACTTTATAAAGTAAACTAACTCCAACAGTTTATTATGGTTTTCGACGATGCTGGATTTAAAAACTGAAATATAAATATGCGTATACAAATCCAAACGTATGGACTTTGTCCGTCGGTTCGTTTCTCTCTCTCTCTCTCTCTCTCTCAGCACAGCGAGAAGAAAAAAAGCAGCAGCAGCTGCAACACTTTTGGGTTTGAAAAGCATTTGAGCCGAGGCAGAGCGATGATGAATGATAAAGAGCACGTTATTATTAAGATTTGAATCACTTGACAAGATACACACATGCATGTTTAAATTCAAAACTTTACTGCTGCATCCTGATTAAATGTGTTCTCTGTACACAAATCCTTACTTTTTTTCTCCCTTTCAGCAGCAGTTGAGTAAACAAGCTGTCCCTGAACTTGAGCTCACGAGAGAGAGAGAAAAGGATCCTTAAATTCTGAGCACGTTTGTGCGCATCTGTGGTCGCTACCATTTTTATGGAGATTTATTACAACCCATTTTTTCGAATTTTTCGGTGACTTTTTTGTTAATTATTCCCGTTTTTTATATTTATTTTATGCTTTTGCTTGAGGAACCGGTTCTCACGGGTGAAATTATGAAATTACTTTCCAGAAATTACAATGACAAGAGTACTGGAAAACGACGTAGCGACGCACGTGTTCGCGAAACGAAATGATGAATCGCTTTCATTCGTTCAATTAAAAAGCAATTGAGAGCACCACCGGAAGTTGCATGAAGTAGCCAGGAATTTATACTTTTTTTAGAAGCCAACCAGCTACACACAGCTCTCAGCACAGCAATGAATAGCGTACATTTTTGACCGTTACGTTTTAGAGTTCTCTCTTTGATGAACATCTGCTGCTTCGTGTATTCTCTCTCTCCGTTNACACAGCTCTCAGCACAGCAATGAATAGCGTACATTTTTGACCGTTACGTTTTAGAGTTCTCTCTTTGATGAACATCTGCTGCTTCGTGTATTCTCTCTCTCCGTTACTCAACGCTATTGTACGAGAGAAAAAAAATGAGAATTTTTTTGTATGAGCTGCTGCAGAGTTTCTTTTGAATTACGCTTCATGCAAATGAAGTTTCTGTCACTTGATCTATTTTAGTTCTCTCTCTCTCTCGACCATAAATCATATTTTTTCTCTCTTTTGTGCTGGGATGCAGAATTTAAGAATCGTTGCTGCACACACGTTACTTGCGTAAGCTGCGTTGTTCTGCAATTAAATGGAACTTGCACAGATCCGCTTGGAAATATGTCAGCCTCTACAGAGAGATTCTTCTGATGCAATGATGATGACTCATGCGGTTGTTTGCTGCACACACTATTCTTGCGTAAGCTGCGTTGTTCTGCAATTAAATGGAACTTGCACAGATCCGCTTGGAAATATGTCAGCCTCTACAGAGAGATTCTTCTGATGCAATGATGATGACTCATGCGGTTGTTATTTTTGACGGAGGAATCTTGACGGAATTGACAGGAGGGACCATCCACACACACAAAAATTAAATCGTTTGCAATCGTCAGAAAATCGCAAATTAGCACGATTTACAATTTTGTCGGTCCCCCTACACAGCAATCAAAAGTTCAATGACACGATCCCCTATTCGCTTTAAATACTTGCCGTCGTTTGCAATCGTCAGAAAATCGCAAATTAGCACGATTTACAATTTTGTCGGTCCCCCTACACAGCAATCAAAAGTTCAATGACACGATCCCCTATTCGCTGTAAATACTTGCCGATAGAGAGAGAAAAAAAATTATTATTCAGAAAAAAAAACTGACCTACTGACTGGATAGAAAGAGCCGTGTACCTTGATGTTCCCTATTCTACCCTTTTTTTTATCCCGTTGTTTTCGTGTTTATGAGCGCTGTTTCCCCTTCCAAAGTTTGAAGAAAGTAAAAGTGTTCAGAAGAGGGAGCAGGTTCTCGGTCCCCTCGTCACACGCGACTCTCTGTCTCTATCTCTCTTGTGTGTGTACGCTGTCAATGGAGCAAGTGCGCTTTTGTTTGAATACGGTACTGAGGGGGATATCAGACTGGAGTAGGTTTGTTGTGGTGTGGGTGTGCGAAAACATACACACGATTTTCTATTTTTGTTTGTTTCCAGCTGGGTTTTACTTACGACCCTACTTTACGACCCTACGGCTTCTTACTAATGTGCTCGAGGGGATCTTTCCACATGCAGATTTTGGAGAATACGGTTTAAGAGGAACACTCACCTGAGAAGCGACAGCAACTGCACACAAGCACAGCACAAACACTGTTGAGCAGCAGCGTATGCTACTTACCACCACCAGTCACTTACTGAAAACTTATCTTCCTTTCCTCCTCCTCACCACTCTTCTCTCTGTTTTCTGCGAGAAGAAACAGGGCGATGAACCCTGATTCAGGTACAGGGTGTCCTGTTTTGAAAACACAATGCCTGGCATTGACCCCAATCGAACGCTGAGTGAGTCCTGACCAGCGCAAGGAGATTCACGTTATAACCTGTTCGTAGTAACACGTTCGTATAGCAGGTTTCTTATTACTCCGCGCGGATGCGTGTGTGAAAAACGGGTTTCTTTTTCTACAGTTTTAAGATTAAACTTTTTTTTATTTCTTTCAATAAAATTATATACAAAATAGATATTTATATAGATTCACTTTCGTTTTGACACTGGTACTCTTTTCATCATTGGTCTTTTTTTTCCTTAAATACACTTCAACAGGCCCTTTTCAATACTGATAATTATCCTTAAAAATACGGTTTAAAAAAAACAATTTTTTCTCTTGCATGGAATAGTGTTTTGACTTGTGTGTGCAAACACACACACTTGAGATGCATGCTTTTCTCAAGGCCCGTGTAAATTAAAAAAGCTTTACACGGGCCTTGGCTTTTTTCAATTTTTCTAAAAAAAATTATTATTTACAAAAATTATGTTTTGAGTTTTAAAGCGCTTACAAGTTTTTCTTTAAAAAGTTCAGTACAAAAAGAAATTTAGTTTTTATAAAAATCTCCTTATTCTCTTTTTTGTACACTTATTTACAGCCTTTTTTTGTGAGGACTTTTGTTTTTTTTTCTATAAAAAAATGCTGATTTGAGTTGGCCGCAGTTTTGATGTTTGAGGGGGACTAGAGTTTTTACTTGGGAACTTTTGTGTACTAACACATACGCGATCAGCTTTTTTTCATGCAAACATAAACATGGTCCTTAAATTACTAGCACGGAATTATTCTTTTTCTGTGAGTCGAGAGGTTCGTGTTCTTTTTAAATTCGGATGGGTTTGAGAATTTGAATATGTTTATTCGCGAATGCATTAACCTCTCTCATCACCACGAAAAGGAAATTTCCGTTTTACACAACACTACTAATAAAGCCTACCTAATAAATTGTGGAAAGAAAGGACTACAAAAATTAATAAAATACGGAATTATTCTTTTCTGTGAGTCGAGAGGTTCGTGTTCTTTTTAAATTCGGATGAGTTTGAGAATTTGAACATGTTTATTCGCGAATGCATTATCCTCTCTCATCACCACGAAAAGAAAATTTCCGTTTTACACAACACTACTAATAAAGCCTACCTAATAAATTGTGGAAAGAAAGGACTACAAAAATTAATAAAAAAAAGATCCCACATATAGTGCTGAGATACAAGAAGTTGAGCTACCAAAATAAAAAATACTGACTTGACTATACAATTGTTTGAGATGATAAAAAGTAAAAAAGATATATAAATAATTTGTAGCACATACCACCACGACACGAGCACGACAAAATACTTAATTACGATAGCTTTTTCTGGATAGCTCGGTGATGGCTGTTTGATGTGTCCGTGTGTCCAAAAAAATATGCTTTTTTTGTGACTTTTTTTTCTTCTTTCTGGAAACACGCTACTGGTGATGAGGTTGTTGAATCTGCTGCTGCTGCTGCTGCTGTTGTTGCTTCAGCTTGGACTTCGGGGTCTAGAGGACGGTACAAAAAAATAACAACACGGTTCTATGAAGCAGTTTTTATCTAATTTTGCATAATCGTTATATACGGAAAGCTTTTCTTTGTACTCATTATTGTCAAGAGAAAGATTTTACAGATTTTAAAGTTTGTAGAAAAGGTACGAATTTTATTGCCGAGTGAAGGGGGAAAAAGGTAAACAAACATATGCTTTTTTTGGGTGAAAATTTCATTTTACCCAAGGCCCATCTTTGATTTTACCTTTTTCGTTTCTTTCAATTGATTCCAGTTTTCGTTCTCACGATTTAAATACGAGATGAAAATTTTGTCTACGCATTTTTTGTGAGACATATCGTTGGAATAATTGATTTTCTTTCCTTGTACGAATCTCAGTAGACGCGTGTGTTTGTTCACAGAATATAATATTCTCTTCCAAAACCCTGTATACCGAACCATCGGCCATTATGTTTTCCAACCCCGCAAGAAAGTGAATCTTGTGTGCTGTCAGCGCACGAGCTGCTGCGATTGTAGAGAAAAACTCACCCCTCGATGCACAAACTGAACAGTGCAACCCGTGAGGGTGTGTTTTCTCGGGGGTTGAAACATGTATGGATAGGGGGTCGGGTTTTCTTGGTGGAACTGTCGTATCGATTTTTTTTCGGGAGACACACAGAGAGAGAGAGATGGAATGAGCACGCAATTTTTATTTTAAAAAGTGGATGGATGTTATTTATAGACGAATTTCGTTTGTTGGGTGCAGTACAGAAATGTGTGAGTTTCTCGCACCACATGTGTGCTTTCGAGAGAATTTTTACGCTTATTTTTATGGATTACAGATGTGGAGGTTTGAGAAACTTTTTTAAATTTCTCTGTGCGTGTATTCTAGTGACCTAATCATAATGCGAACGCTTATATGCACAGCGTACCCAATAGCGTTTACGCGTCAATAGCCGATACATTCACTCCCTCGCATTTTTTTTTCTTTGTCCCGTGGTGGTGGGGTGGCCATAACCTTGCGTAAGAATACGTCTTTTAAATACTCGAGATAGAGAGAGGGGCTGATAAACACGATACGAGGGGAATTGATCGTTGTGTCACCTGGAATTTGCATTTTACTCGTCGACAGGTTTTTTTTAACTTTTCTGTCAAGAGAAACATATTAAACTAAACACCAATTACTATTTTCCTTTGTCTGTCTGTTTCTATTTCAGGCAGGCACGTAAAAATAATCTCAAGAGAGAGAATGAAAAAATTGACTGTTACGCAAAAAAATATGATTGGGTTCTCTATGCACACCTGCGTGCTCTTTAGAAATTTTTATAAGCAGCAGCACATACATGTTGAAGAACACAGCTCAGTATCACATTTCCTGGAGAGATGCTGGATACTGCTACTCAAAGCTGGTTGCTTGTTTGAGAGAAAAAAAATGGAGGGTATAATATGTGTAATTTCTTTGTGTTGCTGGGTCTCTGTGTTAGTTAGCTGTTCATTGTTAAACGCGTACGTACCCGCGCTGGAGCAGCAGCAGAAGAGAAGCACAAAAAAAGCTACTCAATTCTGTGGAGCAAGCATGTTCTCATTTCTAGTTACTTGTAGAACATTCTCCATGCATGGGCTTGTACACTGACTGACAGTGAACTTTACGTTCGTGTGTTAATTCCCTTTTGTTTCCACACACATTAGCTCTCACAGTTTTTTCTCTCTCTTTTTTCTACGATGATAGAAACTGCAGCTGCATTATGGGATGTTATTTCACTATCACTTATTATTACTCATTTAAATTTTTCAACTCTTTCATTTCACGAGAGAGAGAATCACATTAATCGTACGGATCGATTAATGTCGTGTTTCTGTAACTGGAGCGAGAGGAGTTGCTGCGTTTCTTGTACACTCATCATTCGGATGGAGCTTCGTGTATTCTCCGGTTACTCACTCACTCCGGGTATTTTCTCTGGTGAATCAACGGGTGACTCATACGTATCAAGCTTCTCTCTTCAACGCACCGGGAATTTCTCCTGTTTCATGTCTACAGCTTGTGTGTGTGTGTGTGGAGATGCGTTCTCTTTTTTTACACATCTTTATATTTTTAGTCTGGTTTGTTGACTGGTCAAAATATTCAAAACAATCATGCGTTTAACTATTTTTTTAGCAACAATTTTTTTTTTCTCTTTTCCGTAATAATTCCGTCTGAGATGGTTTACTCGGCAGATGTTTCTCTATATTGAGCACACACGTTCCTTTCAGCGGACGTTCTATTTAGTCGTTTTTGTGACCGTTGACGTTTTTTTCTTTTTCTCTCTTTTTTTTCTACCGTATAATTCGTTTTCGCTTTTTAAATTGCTTTTAAATCAGAATGGGGCTACGTGACACTACCCGACGCAGAGGAAGTGAATCATCAAAATATGCTCATCGCGCGCAGCTGTCGCTCGGTTCTTCTCAGAAATTTTAACGACCACTAAACACACATACTTATTATTTTGCAAAATGCTGAAAGCGAAATAGGAGGAAAAAAGAAAAACGGAAAGCGAGAAGGAGGAAAGGAAGAGTGTTTTGTACCTTTTTCTCGGTGAGCTTATCGCATCTCCTCTGTTTGCAGATCTGGTGGCTCTTGTCGTTCCTGCACGGAGCGCATTCCCCGCAATTGTCCTTCCTTTGGCATCCGATGCACTCTCCGCACCGCTTACGCTTCTTCTTCACCGGCTTGTCCATCTCGGGGTCGTGCCCGTTTGTGTGTCCATTCACGTGCTTGATCCCGTTTGTGCCGAGGTTGGGCCGCTTGTAGCCTGGCTCTGTGCTCGACACTGACGAGACCTGGTGAGCGTTTTGGGCGTCGTGCCCGTTCAGCGCGCCGTTTTGGTCGTGACGCTTCCGCTTCCCTTGCCGCTTTGGAGTTGATGTTGTTGTTGTGCTGCGGGGGGTTACCTGCTGCTGCGGTGGGGATGATCCATTCACGTGGCCGTTGACACGCTCAGCGTTGTTGTGCTGCTGCTTTGGGGTTTCGTACGGCTGCAGTTTCACTGCGATCACGTGAGTTTGGGGCGGTGGTGGCTGCTGCTGGGGCTCAGAGTTGTGCATGTACTTGAGTGTGTTCTGGGTGGGCTGCTGGGCAAAGTGGCTCGTGTCCAGTAGTTGTACGTTCAGTCCCGGTATCGGGTCAGTCGAGTTCAGGCTTCTTGGTACGTTTATTGCTGTTGGATGGAGTAGCGTGTGCATAGGCGGTACAGGTACGAGTTCTTGCAGTTGGATCGTTGCTGTCGCTGGCGTCATCACTCCCGTTGTTGGGGTTGCGTACGTTCCCGCTCCGTTCATCTGCACGTGGTACGTCGCCTGTGGGTGAGTTGCTCCGTTCTGCGTCGTCGCTATCAGCGTCGCAGGAAACTGGTGGTGGTGTGTGCTGTGCGGGAGAGGCACTTGGCCTGGGAACAACTGGATGTGGCGGTCCTCCAGGAACGGTTGGCTATCTCTGTGTGGCAGGCCTGTCGGGACCATGGCGTGCTGCAGTTGTGAGGAGTGGGGGGGTGGGGCTGTGTGTGGCGGTGGAGGACCTGGGTAACGCGTGTTCGCTGGTAGTGTGTGGAAGCTCGGGAGGGTGTGCGGGGATTCCAGCGTGTGTGGTGGTTGCGGGTTGTCTGTGAACGCATTGAACTGTGACTGGAAGGACGGGAGTTTTTGTGGTGGTGGTGCGAACGCGTCCGTGAATGTTGGGAACGCGTTCGTGAGCGGGGTCAACGTCGGTGGGGACTTGTTCTCTGGGCTGTTTGTACTCGAGACACCGTTCTCGTGCTTTGCCGAGTGACCGTTGGTGGACTGTGCAGTCGTTGTTGGTGTGGAAGGTGGCGGGGGCACTTGCTGCTGCTGCTGTTGTTGTTGCTGCTGCTGCGAAGAGCTGTCCGGTTTCTCCCAAGGGCGGTAGTTTATCGGGGTGTCCGGGTTGTCTATTGAGCGGGTGTCGACGAGACGCGCTGTCAGGCCCTCGCTGTACGAGTTGAGATCCCAGCAGTTGTTCAGTTCTAGGTAGCGCATCTCTGAGAACGCGTCCGATAGGCGGGGGTGGTCCGCTTCTGATGTTGGGGGTAGCCATGATGGCGGAAGTGGCGAGTTCTTCAGCAGAGTTATGTGCGACTGGGTGAGATCTGAGATTCCGTTTTGGTGGTGGTACGCTTTTGATGATGATTGGGGGATAAAAGAGTAGGCGTGGGGGTCCAGGGCCCCTCCTCCTGGGCCCTGGTCTGCCATTGCTTGGAACGTTGGAACGTGGTTCTCGAATTCCGTTTGGGGTTGCTGCTGCTGGTAGGGGTTACATCTGTACAAATAAAATATCTTGTTTAGTTATTTTTGAACGTGTTGAAAATGCGGATGCTGTTTCTTCGCTCTTTTTCCAGCTAAAAAACTCTTCTTCCGCTAATTATGCAACACATTATTATATGCGAAACCCAAAATATTTGTAAAAAAGACAGTAATTTTGTAGCAGAAATTTATAATTTCACTCTCACGACCGAAACTTGCACACGCAAAACCCTGATGAAAAGTGAGCAAGAAGGAGCAGTGTGTATTCCCCGAAAAATAGTCCGTAGCATGACTAATTTACAAGTAACGCATCAGTTGAATGAATCAACGGTACGTATTGCTACACGGGAAATCCTGTGAGAGGCTCCAGTAAACTTTTCGTTCTGGACAGAGTCAGCAAACGGTAGTACCGGAAAGGAAATAGCATGCGTGCCACTGTAAATTATCGGATGCTTTTGTTTGGAAGTGCGCGAAAAAAAAATTATACTTCTGCTTGCAAAATACGGCAGTACGGAACTAGCGGGTGTGTGGTATGTTTTTTTTCAGAGTTATGTGGTGGATAGGTGAGTGGTGGTATACTACTTCATAACATACATTGTGCTTTTTTTGATGAAATTTAATTTTCTACTACCTTTCTTCAGAGAAAAGTGATAAGCGTTTTATACACATATGCGCTTCCCACGAACAAGATACTTGGAATATTTTTATCCAAGAGGCGGGTTTCTCTTGATTAATACAACCTTTTCTTGAACAGGTTTCTCAAGTGCCGAGGTGGTGATGATGCAACGTGTTTGCTATGTCGGAGAGGAATGCTGCTTGCTACTTAATTTGATATCGAGTGTGCTCTTTGCCAAGATTCTCTCTTCCTTCTTTTTATGAGAAACTTTTTCTACTCAACTTTTCTTCTCAGTTCTTTTTTCGGGGAACCAACAAACTTCTCGAAAAACATTTTTTTTTTCGTAGGGGGAAAAGTTTTCGAAAATAAAAGTTGATAAGAATGGGGAGTTTTGATAAGGCTCCTTCACACAGACTTGACTTCAGCAGACTTGCTGGTTGAGAAAGGGTAGACCAGAAATATTTCTCTCTCCATTCTTGAATTTACACGATTGTTTGTTGCAGCCACAACATAACAAAGATGAATGGAATGAAAGTAATAAACAGGTTAACCTTCAAAAAATCAAGTTTTTTTTTATTTCGTAATTCCAGTTCGTATAATAATCTGTTTGGGAGGAGAGCACTTTCGATTTTTAGTTGAAGAACACCCTTTTTTATTGCTCTGGAGAGAAACCTGAATGTCTGCAGGTTTGTTCCCTTTCTCAACTTACTCGATAGAGTGCAAGGTTGAAACTCACTCGCTTCTTTTAAGGGCAACCCACAGATTCGCTTTTCTCATCTTGTTCTATGCCCTCGGGTTACACGCGTTCTTTTTTTTGTTTATTCTTTTTTACATCTTAATTACTGATTGGATTATTGGGTTTTTTCTAAAAATAGCAGAATATGTGTATCCGGTGAATGCGACAGTTTTTTTTCTCTGGTGCTGATTTCAAAGATGTGTGTGCTTCGTTGCAGCATCCGTTCTCTGTTTTTTTACGTGGATGCGTGCGTTTTGTTGTTTTGTGGCTTACTTGTGTGTGCATCCGTTTCATGGAACATGTGTGGAGAGTCACTCAGTTTTTAACGCTTATTGATGGTTTCCGTTTCTCATGTTGATGAATTGGCAATGGAGAGATAATTCGAGTTTTAAAAAATACTAAATTTCTTTTTTTTTCTGACAGCACATTGTATTGTGTAATTTCATTTCTCGTGAAAATTGGAATGTTTAGAATTGCTACATGTAATTAGTCGATTGACTTGGGTAGAATGAGAGTTGATGCTGAAAATGCCTTCAGGGTGTATTTTTTTAAAAAAAGGAACAAAGGGATGTGTGTGTATTAAATGTAAGGTTTATTCGTTTATTATAATGGGCATGTTTTTATGTACAGCTGGCTAGTAGATACATATAATTTCTGTGCTGGGTATTTTATTTCAGCTTTTTTGAACGGTATACCACGACGATGATGTGCGCTTCAAATAAAAGTTTTTTTGGAAGGGCCAGGTGGGATTTTCTTTTTTCCGTGCGGTGGAGCTAGGTAGCGGGAGTCGGATCGGGTTATCTAACGAAATTTTATTGTTCTGTTAGTTTTTGTTAGTGCAAAATAAGCACTTGTGAGTTGCAAATTTTAACTGACCTGGTATTTGGGAATTGTGTATTTTTTGTGTGCTAACATGTACCGGGTCCTTTTTAATAATGTACTCTAAAGTATACTACCTATGTATATCCGGTATGTTACATTTTTTGAGGATTATGCATTTTTTGTGTACTGAAGTAAAAAATTGAGATAGATAAAAGTTTCAAATTACAACAAAATTACTAAACGCATTCGAAGAAATGTAATTTTTAAAAATAGTAGCTGAATAAGAAAGAGAAAAAAGAGAAACAGAGAAACGTGTAAAAACGAAGATGTAGACTGCCACTACTACAGAGTACACAGCTGCATAGCGAAAAAAGGATGTAAAAAAGCATGAAAATGTTGAACAGAGATTAATGGTATTCTCTGGAGAAACCACAGACTTTTTTTTGGGCATGAAGATTATTATTATACCGGAGAGCGACTACTACGATCGCTTGTTCATTTCAAGGTCTTTTTCGTCATGAAAAAAAACGTGTGTATTTTTAAGGTAGGACAAGACCCTTTGTTTCGTGTGTGATGTATGCACTTATTCTTGATCGTAGCAGCATCGTGTGTGTTTACTCGGACACAACTTATCTTGCTAAATTACTCCTTCCAATTTTGGGTTCTTCGAATTTCGTGGGATTTTGCTGACTACTACTGGCGAAAGATTGAGCGAAATTGATTCTACAGAATTGAGTTCATGTGCGAAATTCTTTTTATCCCAACCGGATGCGTTATAGTTGTGTCGTGCGTGTAAATAATTTTGTGTGGAAAAAAAGGAAAAAAATGACATTTTCGATGAATGAGTATGGGAGTTGCTCCCTTCACCCGACATGTTTTATTGCCACCGAAAAAAAGTAATTAAAGGAGTCTGAAATAATAATGAGTTTTTAGTGCTGCTCTGCTTATATTTTTTGAATTTATTGTCGTTTGACAAGTCCAAATTATTCGCTGAATCAAATTACATGTTTACTGGGGAAAAAAATTGGTCAGAAAATATGTTGTCGGAAATGCCTGTGCATTTTGAGTAACTTTCTCTCTGAATAAGATATAAATTTTAATTCCTCTGAGAGATAAAAAGCACTCTCTGCGTTACGCGTACGCACTCGTCCGAGTCCTATTTCTTTCTCTCTGAATCAACGAGGGTTCCGGAATTGCTCTCTCTCTCTCTACATGCACTTCGATGTGCTGGAGGTGGTGGTGGTGGTGAGTGAGTCATCCGGCGGCGGTGGTGGTGTAATATGCTATGCGTTTCTCTCGGGTGGAATGTGCTGGAGTCATCTCTGTTCCAACATTTTTCGGGGTTTGGAAATTTGGGGGAACATTTATGAAATTTTATAACTTTAGTCTTTGGTCGGTTTGTGCACATGTTCGAAATGGGATTTTCAAATTTACTGTGTACGTTTAATTTAAAAAAAATAAATGCTTGTGTTGTTTAACCTACCTAGCATGTCAGGGGTATGCGTTGTCAAATGTCAACGTGAGTGAAAAAAAGTGTATAAAAATTTAGAAAGGAAGTTAGGTTACCTTAATTCCAGAGTATCCTTAAAAAGCTCTCGCTCTCGTTAAACAGTGTAAATATCAGGTAGAGAGTTCAGAGTACAGAGTATATGGAGTCAAGAGAAAATGTACCAAATTCTATTCACCAGCGAAATGTCTCTCCGAATAAAAAAGGGTCGGTGTGTACACGATATAATAGATGAGGTATAAAAATAGAATAAATATTTCTCTCTCGATTTTTAAAAAATAACTCTCGATTTCCATAGAAAAGAAAAAGTGAACTACTACGCACAAAAAACTAACACAACCACTCTGACAGACACGCTTCTATCGACTGAAAAACGGAACGTTATGTTGAGCGAGAGAAGTATCGCTGTTGTGGATGGGCAGTGCACACACACAGCATATAAGCACAGCACACACATTCACTCTCGATTTTTTTTCTTCTCTTTTTAGCATTTTATGCTTTTTTGGTTTGTTGTGGCAGTCTCTGGATACACAAATTTTCAGGGGTTGTTCGATTGGAATGAAATGATGATGGTGGAGCTCTAGAGAGAGAGAAATAGGTTGTTTCGGGGGTTGGTTTGTTTGAAAAGGGGGTGAGATAGGGGAGAGAATTTCGTTTTTTTGTGCGTGTGTCTGCCTGCTTCTTCGTAATAATATGTGTGCTGATGGGATATATGGGATAATGGTCGTTGTCGGATGGTTATAGAGGAAGTTCTATTTATGCGTTTTTTTTGTAGTACTTTTTTTTTATCATGAGTCATCGTTCTCTCTGGGAACTCTTTTAGGCGTTTTCGGTTTGGAGCTTCTTTTGGAAATGGTGGTGTTGTTGTTGGAAATGCGTAAACAAACATAAGGTTGTTTTATAGTAGAAGCAGAGAGCTAGAAAACGTAATAGTATTTCGTCAGGGATTTTTTTTAGTCTCGTAGGTCGTGGTACTACTACTCCTCGTCCTATCTCGGCTCCTCATCATCCGTCCGAGTTTCTCATTCATGCTGCTGCTTTCTTTACTTCGTTTACTCTGCACAGCTTACGCTTTCAAAGTCTCTTTAAATTTTACAAATTTACTTTTATCCTTGCACCCATTATATTTACTCTTGTTTGTGTTTTAGTTGATACAAGGGCTTTCTCGCATGCCTTATTAGTGTGCAGATTTGACGGAAGGATTCATGATCAAAATACAAGACTATTCAGCTGTTTGTTTGATGTTCATTTGATTCAAGTTGTGTAACAACTAACACGTATCGATTTTTTTAATGACGGGTAATTTAGTAATAATTGTTTTCATTTATGTTCATACTCGAAAATACGCAAAAATGAAGTTTGGAAAAATGAATTGTTCAGAAACGTCTTGTTTTTGAACTTTGAAACTAATTAACTGCTTTACTGTAAGTGACAGGATGAAAGGATTAATTCATTATTTTACAGAACACGCTGCTTGTGTTTTAGTTGATACAAGGGCTTTCTCGCATGCCTTATTAGTGTGCAGATTTGACGGAAGGATTCATGATCAAAATACGAGACAATTCAGCTGTTTGTTTGATGTTCATTTGATTCAAGTTGTATAACAACTAACACGTATCGATTTTTTTAATGACGGGTAATTTTGTAATATGAAATTGTTTAATTTATTTTCACACTCGCAAATACGCAAAAATGAAGTTTGGAAAAATGAATTGTTGAGAAACGTCTTGTTTTTGAACTTTGAAACTAATTAACTGCTTTACTGTAAGTGACAGGATGAAAGGATTAATTCATTATTTTACAGAACACGCTGCCCATTTACAAGAACATCAAAGTTACTTTAAAACTTTAATGCATTTACTTGGTGCTCCATTCATTTTGTTCAGTAAAAGCATTTCTTCAACGTCCCGATCATGTAAAACGCATTAGCGTACCCCCATCGAGCACGTCTCAACGGCAAATTGAGAGCGCGAAGCACATTGTACAGACTTTCCATATATCTCAGCACTTCTTTCTACTGACTTGTTTTTGTTTTGTTTTTTTCTTCGAGTGCATGAACAATCCAATTTTTAGTGTTTTTTAAATAATAAGCTATGCAATGGAGCAGCGTCAACGATTCTAATACAGTCAGTCAGTCAATGTATCGTCTAGTCATATTTAATAATAACGGTAAAAGCGTGTTTAACTGACAGATAAGTTCATGCTTGAGTTTTTGCATGCGTCTGAGTTCACCTGGAATTATTGTTTGTTCGCAGACAGTCGTGGGAAATGAAGCTCCTGAGCAGAAGAGTGACCAAGCTGCTCAGCTGTGTGAATCAGAGGAATCGTACGTTGCTGCACTTTTCCAGGGGATTCAGAATATCAAGTTTTTGGAGTTATTCCGCCAAGCAGTTCGCTGAGCACGAGACGCACATTAACTTTTCGGACGGGTTAGTCGTACGTTTTTCGAGTTTTTTTTAAAAATCAGCTTTGGTTGCAATTTGGTTTCTCTTGGTGTTGTAGAAAATGTATGAAGATCGGGTGCGGAAAGTTGGCAAAGATGGCGGACGGGTGTGCAGTAGCGACGCTGGGAGACACGTCCGTTATGGTGACGGCGGTTGGAAAGACCAAACACGGTAGCAGCGTAGCGTCATTTGTTCCACTCACAGTTGACTACAGGGAGAAGGCTGCAGCCGCTGGGAGAATACCCACCAATTTTCTGAGGAGGGAGTTGGGGTTCACTGACAAGGAGATCCTCACCAGCAGGCTTATCGACAGAAGCGTCAGACCGCTGTTTCCTGAAGGTTATAACCTTGACACGCAGCTCGTTTGCAATTTATTGGCTGTCGACGGGGTACAGGATCCTGACGTTATTAGTATTAACGCTGCGTCTGCCGCACTCTGTCTGTCCGATATACCGTGGAACGGGCCTGTCGGCGCTGTGCGGGTCGGGATGATCGACAACGAGATACTCGTGAATCCGAACAGAAAAGAAATGTCGCTCAGCGCACTGAACATGGTCGTTGTTGCCGCTGGAATGAACCTCGTCGTCATGATAGAGGCGAGTGCTGACTGTGTGCTCCAGCCCGAGTTTCTCAAAGCCATTAAAACTGGGGTGAGGGAGTGCCAGACTGTTGTGGCCGGGATCAGCAAGTTCAGGAAGGAGTTTGGGAAGGAGAAACGGGCTCTTGACGAGAAGGGTAAGGTGCCCGAGGAAGTGGTTGAGGCTACCAAGAGTTTGGCGCTAGTGCGGCTGCGTGACGTGCTTCGGGACTTTACCGTTGATAAGTTGAGACGGGACGTTTTGATTTCTGAGATCAGGAGCGACGTTGTCGAGAAATTGAAGGATAATTTTCCGGAAGTTGATGGGGGTGCTCTCAGCGAGTCGTTCAACCGGGTCTACAAGAACTTGTTCCGGGATCTTATACTGGACGAGCGGGTTCGGTGTGACGGGAGGTCAGTTACTCAGCTTCGTGATTTTGACGGGAAAAACGACGTTCTGGACGCCATGGGTGGAGTGCTGAGCAGTAGCAGGAATGTGAAGAAGCACAACTGGCCAGTTTGCGAAAATCTCAGCGTTCCTGCTCACAAGCGGGCCAAGTTTATCGGGTACGGGGGTAGGAACCTCAAACGGCTCACAAGCGAGACGGGGGTTCAGGTTACTCAGGTCGATGATACGAGTTGGAGCGTGTTCGCGTCAAACGCTACCGCCATGGACGAGGCAAAGGAACTGATCGAAGCGTTTTTGAAGGAGGAGCGCGAGCCCGAGTTGCAGTTTGGTGGGATCTACAACGCGAAGATTGTCGAGCTGCGGGATATTGGGGTGCTCGTTACTCTGTACCCTAACATGCAGCCCGCTCTCGTTCACAACTCGCAGTTGGACCAGAGAAAGGTAACGGGTTTGTTTTAAACTATCTAACAGACTAACTTATATGAGTGAATAACGGAGGAACGTAATGATATTGCAGATTCATCACCCGAGCGCGCTAGGGTTCGAAATAGGGCAGGAGATTCCGGTGAAGTACTTTGGGCGTGACCCGGTGAGTGGATCAATGCGACTGTCTAGGAAGGTTTTGCTGAGCACAGCATCAAGCACGATACAAAAGCTTAACGAAACGAGATAGTGAGAATAAAAGTAAATATAAAAAAGACTGCAATATTTATTGTCGGTATTCAGACCCATGATAAGCACAACTTCAGGGAGTATAAAAAAATTAATTGATCATCTTATATACAGCAAACATACAAAATTTTTAAACTTAAAAAAGTATCCCTGTACATGACTAAGTATTTTTTTAAATATATTTTTATTTCTAAAGCTGCATTGATTGCCCGTACGATATGGCGAGAGAGGGGAGTAATATGCTGACACTTTTTATTTGATATGGTGGCTATGTGTATGTATGGCCGCGTGGCTTATTCACAAAATCATATTTCGAAAAAAATGCGTGATCATTTTTATATGGCACAATTATCGACTACTTCGTCGTTTGAGACAGTTTTAAAGCCGTCTCTTCGGGATGCACTTACGCGTTAAGAGTATCTTTACAGTTTCAGTATACAAAATCAAATTACAACAACCACGCTACTCTCTCATCAGGAGAGGTTGTGGGCGAGGTCTTCCTTCAGCCACGTGAATATCGGGATGTCCAGGCGGTGCAGTAGCTTCACTAGCGCGCTGTTGTGGGTTGTGTAGTAGACCTGTGTGGGTGGGGGGAGAGGAGAGAAAACGGGGTTTAGTGTTTGTGATACTTTTTTTTTTGGGGTTTTTGGATTACGTGATTGATTGGATACCTGTAAGTATTTCGCTGACTTTGGGTCCATGGGTGGGTACTGCCTCCCTTTGCTCCTTCCCAAGCACTTGTTTTTATTCTGGCTTATCACTTGGCAGTAGAAGCCCTTCTTCTTGTCGTACCTGTACACACACACACACAGGTTTTTTTACTCACACAACACAACGTTTTAGCGCAAAACATGTTTTAAGCAGACTGACCTCAGTCTTGAAGAGTAGTCGAAGATGGGATCGATTTGGAGAAACTGCTGCAGCCTGTACATGATGGACACGGGGTCGTTTCTCAGCTCGTCGCCGTCAAGGATCAGGACCTGCTGCGGGGAGTAGTAGCTCATCCACCTCTCCAGGTGCTGAGCGTACCTGCCTGGGTTCAAGCACCTACAAGTCATCATTAAAATGCTTAAAATGATTTGGTGTAATTTGTGGTAGCGTATTTTGTTTATGGAGCTCTGTTGGTTGTACCTGCTCCGCAAGTCTCGGAGAACCCGGGGCGAGTTGGTGGAAGCGGTGAGTACGTCGTAGAACGTGTAGTTGAGCGCGACGGGGTCGTTGTGTGCTCGCATGTGCTGGTACCAGCTGTACGCTCGCTTTGCGGGGGATATCAGGATCGTGACCTGCGAATGGAGATGTGTGGGTTTAGAACACTCTAGTAAGTAAACTGTCGAGTTTTTGCTACTTACTATTTTCGAGCGGGGGAGTAGCGCGTGCGCTCGTTTTGGAACCATCTCGTTGTCAAAGTACGTGGCGCTCTTCTCAAAGAGGATCGGGTGCTTCTGCTCTATCACGTTGCTGCTTGTGTTCAGCTGTTGGGCTGTAGGGTTCGCTGGCGTGTTTGAAGAGTTCTCTGGGGTGAAGAATCTCATGTACCTGTAGCGGGTTTTTTTTTTGATGGATCGGGTTAACTTGAATTTGTTTTAAATTTTAGTGTGTTGTAAAGCACTAACCAGTCGAGTCCCCGGTAGTAGTTCTTTCCGTTGAAGAACTGAACCTCTTCGAAGGTTTCCGGACTCGGTTTATTGCTGCTAATCGTGGGGTGCATTGTGAGGAATGTGTAGAGCGCTGTGGTGCCCGTTTTCTGCGGTCCTATCACCAGGAACTGCGGTAGACTCTCGCACGTTTTGTTCCCTGCCCAGATCTTACGGTGGCGGGGGTCGTCGCATGGGTTCTACAAGCATACACGTTGCTCAAACACCTGCTGTTAATAGCTTGACTTTAAATAACGAAAACTTACACCCCAGATGGGATCCAACTCGTCCGGGTGCATTTTAAAGTACTTCTCGGCGAGCAGGAGCGGGGGCAACGTGACCATCTGCAGGTTGGTCCAGCACTGGACGTACTTGATCACCGACTCGAACGTGTAGAGACCCAGTCTGTCGTTACCGTAGTTTGACATGTGCGTCATGAACACGTTGATCTGAAAATACCGAGTGCCCTTTGAGTTTGGATTACACGATATTCCCTAATGTTTCCAAAACAGGCAACTTACACTATTAAAAATGATGGTCTGGAAGAGCTCCCCTCCCCAGATGCTCTCGTCCAACTTGGACTGTCCTCCAGGGTACCTGTCTATGAATATCGTGTGGGTGAACAACCCGCACGTTTGACGTGGAAGCACCTGCACCAACGAGAAAACACGCTGTCCAAAACATGTCGACGGATAAGTAAATGTGGATTTTAAAAATAACTGACCATAACTCCTCTGTGAATGAACGCCCTGCGAAGTCGAGCTGGTCTCAGATGCGGGTACTCCTCTGTGCTCGTCACTTTCACGTTCCACACTTTCTTCCACGCGTCGTACAGCGGCTCGTGTACCGGGTACACGCCCGAGTGGTGCGGCGAGACTGAGTAACCCGAGTCGAGCGGGATACCGTGACTCTACAAAGATTGACAACAAAATGCTGAGTTTGCTGAAACGTTTGAGTATCAGACGTTTGGTTTCAACTCACTTTTGCAAAGTCCTTGTTCTTCAGCATGTCCATCATTAGGTTTGTGGTGTTGGAGTACAAGTGGGGTTGGATGTGGTTCCACATGTGCGGGAACCACATGAACTTGTCGCTGTTGTCTAAGCACACACACACACGAATCTGTTATTGCTGCGAATTTCTGTAGTGAACTAGTTTGTTAAGCCCAACGACTTAACATGTTAGATAGTGGCAACTTACGCAGAAGCAAATCATCGCCGTCGTTCTCCTCGTCGTCGCCGTAGTGGAAGTACTTTCCTGAGAAGCCGAGATTGAACCTGAACCCGGGGACAAGTGTTCTCAGTCTCTCCTGGGTGTCCAAAATCGCCTGGGAGAAAACAGATTCGATTATTTAAAAGGAAAAGTGTGAGAACTGGTGCAGTCCTAATAGTAGACTATGTCGTCACTCAGCGGTTACCTCAACGTCGGAGCTCTTGAGTCGAGTCCCTTTCTCCCCGACGAAAATGTCGTCAATGTCGATGAGCACGTATCTCTTGAGACTGATGCTCAGCCTGCCCCTGCTCAGGTAGGAAATCGCGTCGAGGAAAAGCAATTTGTTCAGCCAGAACTTGAGACCCGCACCGAAGAGCACGCGACGGATTCCGTCCTCCTCGCCTTTATCCTGCAAAAAAGCACAAATATTATTTTACGTATCGCTTCGCCCCGTAGGCCTCGGGACCACTCCACCACTCTGCTATTATGCAGCTCTCATGAAGTGGAGCAGAGGAAGAGAAAGTAGCTGTGCTCCACTCCCAGCGGACGTGTGTGTGTGTGTGTGCTTACCTGAATAACAGTAATAAGTGGCATGTTCGTGGTGGAGGGCGGTGAGTGAACGTACTCACGATCGTTCTCGTGGTAGTGAGTTGCCATGGACACGGGCTCATAAGTTGTGTGGTTCGGGGAAAATACGGTCCACAGGTCGTTGGGCTCACTGGGCAGGGGGCCCTTCACTATGTCACCCGCTCGGGTCAGTCGGAGCACTCCAGATGACGGGTTCACGTACGCGTCCTAGCAACACACAAACTCGTGGTTAATAATTCGTTGTTTTTAAACAACCGTAATTTCCCCAAATCACGCAATGTTGTGAAACCGAACGCTGCGTAATTACTACCCAGCACAAACTCAAGAGTTCAATTGCATGAAAACCAGGTGAAGCAAAAAAAATCGTTCGATAAAAAAAAGTTGAGAGTTTGGCCGCTGGTTTAATTAGAAGAAGGAATCCGCGTATGTGTTTGCAATCTTGTTCGCATCATGCATTTTGATGAGTGCTTTTAACACGAAGGAGCGTACTAGAATCGCTGCCAACATAACCACTTTCTCGTTATCACGTACGTACGTAACGAAAGATGACAGTTTTTTAAGAACAAACTTTTCGTTTTTTTGGTTCGCTGGCTGCTGGTGTAGCTGCTGCTGCTGCTGCATCTTCTGCGGAGTAACACGAGAAAAGAAACAAGTTTTCTTTCTCGTTACTTTCACCAGACCTCTTTTTTAATATTTTCCGGAGGAGCTGTTCCTTTTCTCGTGAGTAACGTGCCAAAATAATAATCGGATACTTTGACCGCTCTTCGGTTTGATTTTTTTTTAGTTTTTATTATTTCTTTTGCACTTGTGTGCCGAGAGTAAATTAGGTGGTGGCACACACACGCTCTATCATACTTAATCCGGGGGAAAACGATGAGGCGAGAAACTCGGTAATAATAATTTACAGTAAATCACTTCTCGTACCCAACTACGCACTTTTTTTAAACCCCTTTTTCCACGTTGACGAGTGAATTTTTGAAGAGGCATGGATTAACTGCTTCTCGTTCCACATTTTCAAAAAACAAATAGCAAAAAAGCGGTGCAACCAACCAAAAAGTCGCAGTAAATCAAATTAACGCAGGTGTGCTTGATCATATTTCAATAACAGCGCATAAAAGACAGGCTGGATGTACATAGAAGATGGCTGGTATCATGAGAGGGAAAAGAAATCTCACCTTGACTCTAACGTTGGTATCGACGTACAGCGACGCGTTCCTGACCTGAGCACCGACAAAAGTCTCGTCCCGTGACGGCATGAACCCGAGTACCCCGACGTTGTACTCCCTGCAGTACTTGTCGAGGAGCTCCTTGTTCCACTTGTCCATGTGCAGGTATTTGGTGTAGTTTTCGAACACTATCGTGCTGAATCTTCCCTTGTCTCCGTTTGTCATTATCGGAAGGGAACGGCCCGTTGACACCTCCACTTTGTATCTACAACAAACAACACGCTTTAATCCCAAAAATGTTCATAATGCGGAAGCCGCACTTCTCTCGTCGTAAAGAATCGTGTAATCGCATAATCGGCACATTATCGTTTGGTTGTACCCTCGAAACACTGCTCCCTTTCTTTCCCGACGTGTAAAAGAAAATTGTTAAAAAATCGTGTGTTTTTTTCCAGCACAATGTGTTTAAAGTGATTTCTCCTGTTTAAAATCTTTTTTTAAACTTTTTTTCTAACCAGCGGGGAAAAAGTTTTTTTCCCTTTCTGTCTTTTTCTCGGGTATTTAATAAGCTGAAATAGATTTATTTTTGTGGCATTACTTCATTCGGTTGTGAACGAGCAGCTCGGCGACATCCCTCCCAAGTTTCGAAAACGTGTTCTCGACAAAGAGCAGAACTTTTGGGTCGATTCTCATGTTGGAGTGGATGGAGGACGAGTGGTCTACCCATTTCCTCTGTCTGTGATGGTCTGACGGGAGTGTTGGGCAGTGGTACGATGCCTCTGGGCGGCTTCTCATCAGTCTGCAAATCACACACGTTCATTTTCTCTTTATTTATTTTTATGCAACTGCTTTCTTCAAAATCTGTTTTTATAAGTGGATGATGCTTATTTATCGTGGCGTAGTTTACTTATTTCCGATAATCACAAAAATTTGGTTTCTCTGGACGGGATTAGCGAGAGAGGGAAAAGTTTGGAGGGACTTTGCATGAGAATAGAAATGGTCCCCCTCAAGAAAAGAAGGAGAGAGAAACAAAGGCATGCTTGTTATTTATGACAAATGACAAAGTTGGAAACATCTCCATCTGCAGACACACGAAAAGAAATAGTGCACACGCAGCTAGGCATTTGACACAAAAATGACAGGAGTACGTGTAACTGCGAACGTGTGTAACTCCAACTTTTCTCGTGTGTAGCAGCAGAGAGGAAAAGTCAGCGACTTTGTGTTTCATACATGCTTGTCCGCTTCTGTTATGTCACGTACCAACTTTTCAAGTTTCTCTCTCACGGATCATCATGTTCGCAGTGAAATCTGTCACGTTTTATATGTTTCTGCGATACGGGCTTCTGCTTTTATGAACGCCTTTCTCTTACTCGCGTTAATTTGTTTGGATTGTTTTGGTAGGATAATAAACTCGTTAGTATGCGGGGTTCTAGCAATTATTTTTCTTGTGTTTTTTGTGGACTAACCCGTATAGAGGAGCGTGTGAGGTCCTGGCATGCTGTCCAGA
>JAHZMT010002099.1:0-10463 GCA_027743785.1 Sinhomidia bicolor | reverse complement strand
GCACCACCGCATGTGTGTAGATGGCAAAGGAAAAGCAGAGAGGGTTGATTTTAAATCGAAATCTGAAACGGCACTGGTATTATTGAGACTGACACGCACTTTCAATCCAAACTTTTTTCTCTTCGTTTTTTCGTCTTCTTCGTCTTCTTTACTCAGCAGAACCAAGCAACGTCTGTCGTCTACTTCTGTAGAAAAGGTATATACATATTATATCTCGCTAGAGAGCTAGTTTGTAAGTGAACTAATGTATTTATATGACGATAAAATTATTCACGTACTACTAATAACAATAGTTTGGTTGGTGGATAGTAAGTAGTAGTAGTGATGATGTGGTGTGCTCTGCCTTTTTACTACCACCGCTGATACTTCCACCACCACCAACAACAACCACCACCACCGCCACCACTTCAACTTCAGTGCACAACGCAAGTACAGCAAGGAGCAGGAGTAGTAGTGGAAGGAGTAAAGTATAAAAAGCATTTGCACCACTGCGTCGTGGTGGTGGTAGTAGCAAAGTAGTAAGTTTTCTTGTTGTAGAAAGAGAGAGAGAGAGAGAGATGTGCTGTTTTACTATGTGTGCTTGCTATCCGTCCATCCACCACGAAAAAAAAATCTTTTTTTGCTTGCTCTTTTCGTAGACTAGCAGCAGCGTAGCATTGGATCAGGTTGCGTTTTATGCCATTGAGAAGGGATGAATGAGATGATTCCTCGGGAGCTTTTGTCGGAGAAGACGTCAGCTTTGCTGCTCACTACTTGCGATGTTGATGCTGCTGCTGCTCACTTGAGAAACACGTTATAAGCAAGTCAGCTTTTGGAAGATATTGTGATGATGATCATCATTGAAATGAAGATTATTTTACACAATGTTGGAACCTCGTGGTTTCCTTGTTTAGCTGGATAGAAGCAAAGTTTTAAACGTTGGTTTTGATGCGTTTTTACCAAGCAAACAGACTGAGAAACGTTTTCTATAACGGCCTGTAAGTACACAGTTTATTTACATGGAACTGTGTAATGATTTGATGATGGTGAAATGTTACCTTAATTTGTATAGTATGCCCTATTGCTAGAAGTAACCTTCAANATTTGATGATGGTGAAATGTTACCTTAATTTGTATAGTATGCCCTATTGCTAGAAGTAACCTTCAAGTATGGAGTCTTTCTAGGTGGAGATTTAAAAAAATGATGGAATACTTCATTTGAATTGTTCTCGTTAAGACAAAGAAATAATTTTAGTACAACTTACTGCATTTTATGAGGTGTTTTTTATTAATGATGTGATGATTTTTGGCAAAAATAAGGATGAAATTGAAACACGACCTAGTAAGCAAGTTCAATGTGAATATGTTTTGTTTATCAACTGTAACAGATTATTTGCTTTGTGTCCAGTTTTTTCAAGCATCAATACAAAGCAATTCTATCACGATGAAAAAAGATGCGTGTGTCTTTTGTACAAATGTGAATTTTATTGTTGCTTATTGTTCAAATTCCGGAAAAATGGCTTTTTCTGTTTTTTTTCGTTCGTTTTAGTACGATGATCTAATAGTTCAATAATTAAATACCTAAAAACATTATAATCGGAAAATTGTAGTAAGTATTAAGTAGCTCGTACAAGATTCGTAGTTCTGTTTCTAGCTTGGTTACTGTGTAAGTTAAGTCAGTATATACATTTTTGAATTACTTTCTTCCCAGTAGTAAACACAGCAATTCACAAAATCACAGAACGAGCATTGAACCCGTTTTTCATAAAAGGTAGGTACACCATTTTACGTCGGACCGCCCTGCCGACTATATAAGCTATATATGATACTCGTATGGGTATTTACTTTGTCACTTCTGTCACAAGACATTCTTTGGCCCATAAAGCATAACAAAGACACTTTCCTCGCCTTCTTTTTTTATAAATGCGACGCAGACTACATAAATAAATAATGAATTACGATTATGCGATAATAATAGAATACACTTTTGTATTACGCTTCTAAAGTATTTTTATACATATTATATTCCATAAACATTTTTGAAAAAAATTGAGAAAGCTGGCTATATATAATATGCAGTGTAGTAGTAGCCGTACGTCAAAAGAAAAGGACTCTGCAGCAAGCACACGCACACATAGACACACACACTATGTGTATGTTCTTTCCTTGTATAGAATATTTCTTTTTTAGAAAAACAACAACAAAAATGAAAGCGTAGTATTCAAATTTCTATAAAACATATCATACACACAACAATAATAATGCCATCATCCTCATCGTCATCATCATCATCTTCCAGCAAACAAAAAGGAAATGTATACGACATGGGATAAAACTATTCGTTTAAAAGTGAAGTGAAGCCAGCCACACTTCTCTCATTTCTTTCTTTTAACTTTTAACAAGCTAGTTGTAGTGAGCAGCCACACACACACACACATTATTTTTGTATATAAATGTGTATGCATGCATTATAATATTTTCATTCATTCATGCCGCCACCACTACCACCACCACCATCACAACACGTATGCAAGCATGCATGCATGCCAAAGCCTCCATTGTAAACTTTTACTATGAACAGTCTAAAAGAAAAGGGGAGATGACGTTTTTGGCATCGAGGAAACAATGAGATCACTCAGCCATACCGTCATAAATTTATCCAGTCGATTTTTGCCATAAGTTTCTAAAACTTCCTCCATCGCTTCATATCCCGGTTCTTTCTCTCTCTCTCTCTTTTACTCTCGCACTCATTCAGACTTTAACACAAAAAAACGTAATATAAAATGCAAGTTCTTAAGTTAAAAAAACTAGCATAGCCTTACTCTGTACATGTCGAGGAGAAAATAATAAGCCAAGAGTTTATTTTGTGACGGTGACTCGCTGTATGTATAATTTTTGTTACATGTTATATAATACACACACACCACTTTTTTGTTCTTTTTCTCCTTCTCAAAGTTACTCTTGGATGCACATATTTCATATCATTATTATTATTATTATCCGTACTACTTACTTAAATATGAAGGCTTTTTTATTAAAGAAATGAAAAAAAAATATGATCTCACCCTCGAAAACAACAAAGAGCAGTAAAGCTTAGTAGTATTAGCCTTTATATATTTTAAATACATAATCAAGTACTATATTAATATTATAATAGTATAGTATCCCATTATAATATGATGTTGTAGACCTACTTCCTTTAAAGCTTTCTCAAATATCTCAGTCTTCACTGCACAACACTAGTAGTAAACTAGAATGTGTACTGTGTGAACTTGCGTGAATCTGTCCTACAAAAAAAATATATAATACTGATACTTAGAAGAAAAAAATTATATATCGTATTTTCTTTACGCTAAAAATAATATGATATGCATTATGTGTGTTTTAGTGATAATAATAACAATGCTAATGCAGTCATCACTCCAGAATTTTTTTCCCTACTCTTTTCTTGTGTATTTCTCCGTTTTTTACTACTACTACTACTACTACAGGAATAAAGAGATTCAAAGAATGTCTACATTCACTCTTTCCACGTTTTTCTCTGAAAGAAAACGGAAAAGTTGAGTAAGCGCAACATCTTAAACAATACATCCGGAAAACACTTTACAATACCGTGTCAGTATGCTTGCTTACTTGTAAAAAAAAGCCGTAGAGAAGAAGAATATATACACATTATTATAATAATGGAATAGCAGCGTAAATATAGGCATGTTCCCTCTTTTTTTATGCTTTCACGTAACCGCCTCATTATGCTTTTTCCAGTGTGTATTTTTTTCTTTGTAAAGTTGGAAAGCATGTAAAAACTAAAGGAGGAAAAATGGGTATAGGAACTAGGAAGTAAAAAAAGTGTACCACCACCACACACCACCACTGCATCACTATCGTCGTGTGAACAAAACGGAGAGAGAAAAAGAGTAAGTCTAAAAGAATGTTTTACTAAAGGAAGACATGAGAAGAGAGAGAGAGAGAGAACTGAATTTTTCATTGTCACATGCAGTCATCCCTCTCATTCTGACTTTTTATTTGGGTGGAAGGAAGGAATATATAAAAAACAAGCCTGCTGCTCTTCTTCTTCTGTGCTGCTGCAACAATACGCAGTTCTGCAGTCTTTACAGAAAAAAATGTGAATTGAATGGTGGTGGTGGTGGTAGTGGTGGTAGAGGCGGATATATGGAAGGATTATTAGAAGAAAAGAGAAAGAATAAAGAGATGCAGAAAATGTCTTTTTAAAACGTCTTAATCCAGTCATTCTATCCCGTTTTTTTCTCAATGATGAAAGAATGGATGGGTACATGTTGACTTATGTTGCGCTATAATAAAAAGTATATTATTATTATATGGCTTTATTTATCCTTGTGAGTGTGTAGCTTGTACTGTGACATGAATGACAACGGAAAGTGCACAATAGATTGAGGATGATGATGATGAAGAAGTATAGTGGTTACTGAACCCTTTCGACCGGTTTCTATATACAAATATGTATATATTTTATTTATGTATTTTTGTAAGAATAGAGGCATTGTTGTCGTCGTAAAAATATAATGTATTGTGAACAAGCATATACATATGTGAGAGTGTATATGACATGCATATGGAAATACTTACAACAAGAATACATTTTTTAGTACTTTTAATCGGTAATAAATAAGTGTGTTAAGTTAAGAAGGATGTTGAATAAAAAAATGTACATACTTTTTTGTATTATTTATGTGGCTTTGGCTTTGCATGTGGAGAAACATCTGTATTAGGTTTCACTTACAATAATAATAATAATTTTATTGGCATAATGCAATTTTATGCTGAGTCAGAAAATGATACTTTTTTAAAATGTAGAAAAAAACGTTTTCCTGCTGCTATATTGACTGATATGTATATGTATACGGTGAAGAATCAACAGAAATTATTTTTATTGTGGTGGTGGCGAATGACAAAGCGATAAATTTGTGTAAATTTTTTATTTCTTTATTCTTCTACTTTGCGCGTCATTCACCCGCGCTAAACAAGAGAGACAGAGAGAGAAAGAAATATAAAATATAAAATGTTGGGAAGAATCAGCGTGAGAGAATAATACTTGTAAAAAATAATTCAAAAAGTTCGTTGCACCATTTTTTGATTTCAAACAACATTGTATTATTTCACATTGTATTTCATGAGTAAATAAACAACTTTTGAGGAATTCCAAAATTTTAAAATATATTTTGCTAACAATATTTTTTTAGTTAACTAACAAATTAAAATATAAATTCAGCTATTTTTATGTACGTTTTATCAGATAATATTACCATCTAGTATGTATTGCCTGACAGTATTGCGTTGCCCTTTTCAAAAAGATATGGTATTTACACGACGAACAAAGAAAACAAATATCAACAATGTATCTTTTATTAACAATATATCTTGCTGTACTAAAAAGAGTCTTAAAAAGATGATTTTTATTCTTGTAAACATTATAAAGTAGGGATATAGATAGGTTCATAACATGTTTTACTGAGCTAGTGTTACTTTTCTGGAGTCATAATTCATTCGCGGATGAAATGCAGGCAAATAATAATTTTTCATTTTACACAGACACCGACTGGGATTGTAGCAAAATCTGGGATCGTAGTAGCTTTACAGTCAGTAGTAGTCGGATGCAGAAACATTCTTCGTATTTCTTCCTAAGGGTAGCGGGGTGTTTTTATTCTATCTTTTATAAGAGATCTGTATTGTTTTGGAGTTTATAAGGGTTTGTCCGTCTGTCTCTCCAGACTATATTTGTATCCACATAACTTTTTAATTCAGGTTACAATTTACAATTTTTAATACAAAGAGTATAATTGAAATTTTTTAATACGCTTTTCAAAAATCCCAAATTTGTACTCGCTAAAGAATTAAGCAAGTATCTTAACGTACATTTTGTCAAGTGACAAAAATCGGTTTTATAAATATTTCATAGTTGCGCTGGTCTGACAAAATTAATCTATAAATCAATTACATTTTTTCTGCCATTAATAGAGAATTTCTCGGTTTCAAACGTAGAGGTAACTTGTAAATTAAAGTTAGAGTTAAACTCCAGTTGGTTTTGTTTTTTGCACTGTTATTTAACAAGCATAAAAGATTCTTTAAGTCATTCTGAAATTAAGTTATTATATTACATAGTAAACGTATTAATTAATTTATCATACATAAAGCAAAGATTTTAACTGTTCTAAATTATTGGTCTAGCCTCCCCTCCGCTGTCTGTCTAGCATAAAAGATTCTTTAAGTCATTCTGAAATTAAGTTATTATATTACATAGTAAACGTATTAATTAATTTATCATACATAAAGCAAAGATTTTAACTGTTCTAAATTATTGGTCTTGCCTCCCCTCCGCTGTCTGCCTAGCTGCGCTACTGAATGTATATCTATAACATCCGTATTTATAAAGTTTTTATGGCTGATATTTAACATTTTCGGGAAATGTTTATCAGTAGCACAACCTTTTGAATCACAACTTAAGACTCGTGATCTTCTAAAAAATGAAGGGAGGATAATAAAAATTTATTTTTACATTTTAGAACAATACGGAAAGGTTTTCTACTTCGTTTGTCTACCACTCTTCTTTTTTTTCATGAATGAACGCATGTTTCATACGTTGTTTGCCTTTTTGTAATAAACTTATTTTCCTAGCAGATGCCGGTGAGAAGTCAAGCTGGAGTAAATTATTTGCCGTGTTTTACAAGTAAATTAACAAGTTCCGAAAGCAGAGTAATAATAGCAGTGTGTTTTATAGGTAAATGTCAAGTAGCTATATATAAACATTTAACTCAAGCCCATCTCAGCACTTATAAAACGAGGATAAAGCGTGCAGCCATGCAAGTAGGCAACAAAGTTGCCAGACCACTGTGGATATCATACTATTATAGAAATTTTGCTTTTCTTTATATACCAAGTTTTTTTTCTTCTGATTTACCTAAATCCGTATAATTTATTTGAATTTAATCGTGAAACACACTCTCTTCCTGCTGTTTTCCCTACTTAATTCGTACCAATAAGGCACACAAGCGATTTTGAATTGGGCTTTTAATTGGAGGATAAGCTTTTCTAATGAATTTATTACCTTTGGGGAAAACCGGTAAGGTTTTAGTAAAGTATTGTAATTGTTCAGCATTTGCTTATACCCTCTGCTTTTAGCAGAAATAAAATATAAATTCTACAACTTTTGGCTTTCTGCACGTTACCCCGCACATCCTCATACCCTCATATCTTATCATGTTTTCCCTTGTGAATTCATTCAAGCATAAGATACTACTAGGAAGCTTCTCTATATAACGCCACACGCGTATGTAAGATTTTTAGTTAGTGTAACAAGCAGTAATATATAAACACCACATTCTCCTTCACCTTTAGATAATCGTTTGGTCAACCGAGCATCTCCTCTTTTTGTCGTAAAAGAAAAGTTGTAAAGATCCTGCTATACGTATATAGTAGCTTATATGACCCTTTATGGTTAGAAAATCAAAATAAAATGGAGTAGCTGAGAGTGAAGGATCTCCGAAGCTTTCGTCCGGAACCAGATAAAACGGGGTATTTGTTAAATAAACGAGGAGAAAGATGGACAACTTACATGTCCGGTTAAGTCAGCTGATGCCGATGGTCATCTAAGTAGTGAAGAAATACAGAGAGAGAGAGAGAGAGTAAATAAGGGAGCATTTATATGCATTATTTATTTACACTATCAGTTTATAGGCATATACAATATATTATATATGCTCTTTATATTACTTCTGGTATCATCCTCTATTAGGGATAAAAGAATATCAAATGGATGCATGCATGCATAGCAAGCAAAATCATGTACAAAGGAATCTTTTAAGAGAGATAGAGGAGTCCCAGTGGACAGCCGAGTGTCAGTGATCTTGACCAGTGGTCTTGACATGAGCTCGTAAATCACCATTAGCAGCTCAAAAAGTAGTTCTTTCCTTGGCATATATACGGCACAGCGAAGGAAACCTCTTGCATTTGCTATTATTTTTCTATTGTACGTACGTACACACTATCAAGCATACCTACATTAGGACTGGTTTTTGGCATACAAGCTGTGGTAGTAGTACAGTTTCCGTCTTCCCATTGTCGTGTACTATCAGGAGTAATATATCCTTTCCCCAAACGTAACGCCACTACTACACCACACGTCCATCAATCCGTTGTGTTTCTTTATATTTTAGCATGTCGTTTCTGCTGCTCCGTCAAGGAAAAAGTTTTTTGTCGTATAAATAAAATGCATTAGGAAAAGGCGACATAACACCAAATAAAATAAAATCCTTGTCCACATGTTTGCTGTTCTGTTTAGAATCTTTATGAATTTTCCAGAACGTAAAATTGTGACTTGAAAAAAAAATCATTTTTAGGAAAGAAATGATAAAAACGATAAATTATATCATATTATGCAGTTATGTAGTCGTAGCCAACTAAATGTGCATGGTGCAAAAAAGAAACTATAAAAAGTTATTATTTTTTTCTAATTTAAACTAAACTAAAACAAAACATGATCATCATAACGCAACACTTCTTTTTTGTAACTGCACATCGTGTATGCACAATATTTTTTACATGCAATAATTATTATACATACATGCTCCACTGCTGTTCTACTACTTGCTTACATACTATATAAAAAAGATGCATGCATGACTAAATAGACATTCAGTATCCAACTGGGAATAGTAATTGCCCAGAAAAAGAAGATAAGACACCTTAGAAGTTCATAAAAACTGATAAAAACGATAAATTATATCATATTATGCAGTTATGTAGTCGTAGCCAACTAAATGTGCATGGTGCAAAAAAGAAACTATAAAAAGTTATTATTTTTTCTAATTTAAACCAAACTAAAACAAAACATCATCATAACACAACACTCCTTTTTTTATAACTGCACATCGTGTATGCACAATATTTTTTACATGCAATAATTATTATACATACATGCTCTACTGCTGTTCTACTACTTGCTTACATGCTATATAAAAAAGATGCATGCATGACTAAATAGACATTCAGTATCCAACTGGGAATAGTAATTGCCCAGAAAAAGAAGATAAGACACCTTAGAAGTTCATAAAAACCATCTTAAATGCCCATAACATACAACACTTATTCTTTTTTACTACACCAGCTTACTATACACTGCAACCAGCAGAACAATGATGATGAGGATGAGCATATACATGCCTAAATATATATTGCTACACACATGTAGAAGCTGTATTTATATAAATATACTTTTTACTGACTTTTTTTCTGTTTTTACGCATTTTCATCCATCCTCCACTTTTTTCTTAGTCTCTGCTCATTCTCAGAATTTTTTTTATTATAACGTAACGTAATAGTTAGTTATCATCTAGTAAGTAGTTTTTGTTGTTATGAGCTGAGCATATTGTGGATAAGAGGAAAAAAGGGGGAAGAGGAGAGAGAGGGAGAGAGGGAGGAAAAATAGAAAGAAAATGGATAACAGGAGAAAATGCTATGCATACAACTACAACAACAACTGCTATGAAGAAACTTTATGAGAGCCATAAGCCTCATGCACGCATACTACTTGTTTTTTCTTCCCTGTGTGTTCCCTTTCTTTCTTTCTCTCCTTTTCATTCAAAAAGGAGAAATCTTTTTATTGTGTCATATGATCATGATGATGATGATCATAGTTTTAAATGTGCTGCTTTTATTACACCAGCTTAGCATTTTCATTTATTTTTAAGAGGGTTAGATTATCAAACTACAAAATGCTCTCTCTTTTTAAAAAAAAGGAATTTGTTTGTTTGTTTTGTATGTAATAATACCTACATAGTACATAGCACAAAAAAGTTGCCTTTTTTAACTTTACCGTCAAATCCGGTGTATGTGTGTATATAGCGCTACATCTTTTTATTATTAGCAACGAGACATTCAATTTTGTAAAATGTACTTCCTACACGAAAAAAAATTCACCAGTTGAAGAAAATATAGTGTTACGATAATTTCCGTAATAAAAATAAAAATTTACTATGCAGCAGTTCCAGTTTTTGCTTTATAATTTTAGCATAATAGATAGAGTGAGTGAGACATGTGTTTGGTGTATGCTGGAACATGCATGTATATGTATGGCGGATTGTACATATATAAAGTGATTTTACATGACATATACCACTGCAAACGAGATTTTTATGACGTCATATCCATTGTAATCATAACTTTATTACGGGTATAAAAGACGAAGCAGTTGGGAAAAGTCCTGCATGTTTTTCACCTGTTGAATCCACATAACAAGTTAGTCGAGTGTGTACAAAACTACCATCATAAAATAGGTAATAATAATAATAATAATAATAATATATCTATCTATGTATGTTCTCTATCGGAATGTCCCAAGCACGTTTATATCATGTCTATAAATGCTTGTGTGAAATATGAATGGTCACAGGGTGTCATCATAACAAGCATGTACGAACGAGTATATAAAACGCACACAAAATTTATCTTGA
>JAHZMT010002098.1:0-16009 GCA_027743785.1 Sinhomidia bicolor | reverse complement strand
GATTTTGGAGTACCGTCATTATCAGACTTGATGGGCAGGTTGCTCACCATCATGATTGTCAGGCAGACGCAGGTACAGGTGAGAAGAAGTATCGCTGAATCTTAAAAAAATAATAAAATCAAGGCCAATATAAACTAAAGAAATGTTTCTTGAATAAAATTAAATACCCAGTACCAAAATTGCCAAACAACCAAGTACCTTGAGTAACCCGAACAGCGTCCTCCTCTAGCAGCACAACAAGCTGAAGCACAGCTTGAGGAGCGCACTGGGCCAGCGCCTGAACGCGAAGCAGCGACTGGGACAGCTCGAGAAGTTTCACGTACGTGCGTATGGCCATTGGGGTAGATCGGGATTTCAAGCAGTGCCACAGTGTTTGGTATGACCTAAAATTACAATCGCAAATGTCAGTTGGCGCGTGCACTCAACAGAGTAAAATAGTTGACCCGCTCACGTGAAAATGGTAGCGACCCAAGGAGCACAGTTAACGGACACCCTGACACAGTTACTCCGGTCCTGGTAAATCCCGTCCAGCTGCTCGTACGTAAGCATCCAGAACTGCCTGAGCAGGGCTACGCCACCGGAGCAGACACAGGCAGCGGTTAAACCTGAAGCCCAGTTGTTGCCCGTGCTGTAGTGGTAAAATATTAGCGTGATGTCGACGGTTAGGTGGAGAACCGTGAGCATGCACACGATGGCGTTGAAGCACACGTCTGACAACGTAACGCTGCATGACAGTGGGGGTAGCTCCTCTACTGCTTCTGGGGATGGTCGGTTGGGCTTTGACCCTACGTCGCTTCTACAGAACTGGACTTCATCTGAAGAGGTAGAGGATAACGAGTTTGCAGACGAGTAAGTGTTCACGTTGTTGTTTATGCTCAGGTCTTGCAGTTGGATCGCGTTCCCGAGAACTTCGTGTTTCGGGGTGAAGGTGGTGTGTTGGACGGACATTATTTCGAACAAATTGAATATTATTGTGCAAAATAAGGTATCCGCAATGTCCGAGCACTTGAGCAAATAAATTCAGCAAGCTCATTCGCCACTCTTTCGTTCTCTGAACAGGAAGCGCAGAAGAGCAGCGAGAGCAACAGGTGGGTAATAGCATCGTTACTGGACTTTCAGCAAGGGCATACGAGTACGTACACATGAATTATACATGAGTACCAAAATTAACACAATTCTCTTAACTTCCCACCACCACGCAAACATATACTCTGTAGCAAACCAAATTTTTACAGTAGGTCATTGTAAATGCATGAATTACCTTTTTAAAAAAAACATGTTTTTTTAATACGCTCAAAGTACACAGGTAAAAAAAGCAATCATCAGAGGTTTTGTACGTTAAATATAGTGGGTGGTGGTGGTGGTTGTGTGTGTGAGTACGAGTAGGTATACTCGCAAGTTTTTTTTACGTACGTGAACGCGCATTACTCATTTAGCAAAACAGCATTCCAGAGAGAATGCATGCGCATACATGTGAATTTTTATGAACTGTAAAACGCGAGTTTTATCGTACGTATTAACCCTGAAGCTATTTCTGTTTACGCTTTCATTTATCCTCTCGCGTGTGTTAATCATGTGCAGAGTTAATCATTGCGATGAGATTAAATAATCTTTTTGTAGTCATTTGTTCAACGTGGGCGTGCGGGTTGCCTTTTCATTTATACTCGGGAATAAATGCTACTTTTCGTTGACAAAAATAAAGTGTACGTAATGAGGCGATTAAAGATTTATGCTACCGGAAGCGATCAAAATTACGCAGTAAAAATAATGAACAATAAGTTTAATTAAAAGATTCCTCTTGACTAAACACACAACCAACCGACTCTGCAGAAGACGCAGAAACATGAACAGGCTTGCGGTACTGCGTATACTCGTTCTACTTCTGGTCAGCGCAATCATGACCACAAGAGCATCAGGTACTAGTAAAAAAAAGCAACATTCAGGTACAAATTTCCTTTCATTCTGCACCAAACTGTTTTCCAGAACATGCCAATAATAACAAACGTGCAGTCAGAGGACTCGGTTCAAAAATGCGGAAAAACGGGTCGACACCGTCACCAGCGTCCAAGTACCCGTGGGACGCCACCAAGACAAAGAACTCGCAGCAGACCCTGTCGTACACGGAGTTTATGAAGAGTTTCATGAAACCGGACGAGGAGCCGTTTAGGGACGACTACTACGAGGACTACGACTTTGAGTTTCCAAAAGGAATGATTAGGTGAAAAAAAACAGATATGAAATATAAATTCTGACTGGTTATCAGTCCACTAACTTTGGATTGATCGTGAATAATTATTTTTATAAAATGTTCCGTTTTGCTGTACAGAAACGACGTGTTCGAGGTGAAGAAGAACAAAGACATGGCGAAGAGGTTGCAAGATGGGTTATAAGTGTCATTTCAATAAAAGGCCAAATTCCTTGTTTTTTTTCGAATCTTCTCCTTTCTTTTGATGAATCATGTAACATGAGCAAGCACTGACCCATACGTATGCATAAATGTCCCCCTCTCTCGTAGAATCCATGTCAAGGCAGTGTGGTGGTGGTAGCAGCAGCGAACGATCATGATGATGAGCGCCTACGTAACTTGTTAAATACGATGGTCTACCTCTCAAGTGTGTACGCTTTCTCCCATACAATAATAAAAACTGTAATTTCCCCTAGCACACTCCTTATCAAATCATAAAGGTAAACATGAAAAGTGTACACAGAGTTTAAGCGATTTCATAACGAATAAACAAGCGCACCAATTGACACTATTTTTTCGTCTTGAGCAGAGCCCTTTCAACCTGTCTCTGTTGACAAAACAGGGATTGGTGTGGACGCTGCTCTTCGCTCGCTGATGCACATGCGTTTTTCAAGTGCTAGAAAACCAAGATTGGTATAAATAGAGAGTGACACCACTGCGGTTATTATCCATTCGGTTTGATCAGTTCAACAGCGAATTAAGTGTCGAGTCGTTTACGAAAAAAAAACCCAACAGCAAAAATGGTTTGGAGAGTTATCCTGGTGAGCGGCTTGGTGTATCCACTTTATTTATATTTTTATGAGGGGAAAATTTGTAAAAGAAACGAAATTAATTTCCTAAACTGTTTTGTAGCCCGTTGCCGCGTTGATCACCTTAGCGCACGGAGGTGGTCGCACGCTCTCAGCCCAGGAGTCGGAACAATTCCTTGCGTTATTCCGCCGCTACTGCAATGGCGGAGCTGGTCCATCCCAAGATGGCAACACGTTCTACTACTGCAAGACGAGCGACGAGAGGATCACCAAACAAATTGACCACAGCTCGGTGAGTTTTTTTTATTACGACCTAAGCTCAAACACCTAAATTACTCTAAGATTACGACTGCGTTAACAAAATTAAGCAACGACGTTAATAAATGTATAATGTTCCACAACAGGAAATCAACGGCGGAGAAACCCCAAAACAAGTGATTTTCGTCCAGCCACCAAAAACGAACTACGTCCACAACGTTGCGTTGGGTGGCTCTCCAGGAAGTCCCCAACAAACTGACATTTACGTGCTCCCGTCCACCGCCGAGCACCAACTCCAGCTCCAGGACACGCGCTCAGCCGTCACAGCAGTTAAACCAAGTTTGTACTTCCTCAACGACGACAGCCAGAACGGAGGTGCTGGTAATGGCGGTGGATTCGGCGGTGGAAACCGACCAATTCCCAGCACCAGACCAAATGGTTTCAGCAACCAAGGTCAGCGACCAAGTGCTCCTCCACCACACGCCAGTGACCCAGCCATCATAGGAGTAGGTACAGGTCTGATTAGCGCTGGAGGTCAGCAGTCTAGTGGCGGCGGCGGCGGCGGCCAGGGTGGCTACTCTTCCGCTTATGGAGCTCCAGTCGCGTTCAGCGCAAGAAACCAACGTAATGCTCCAAGGAATTACAGGACTTTGTAAACGTTTCATGTTTTTCAAAAAGTAAATTAATTGGTATGTACAAGATATGCAAAGTTAATAATAAAAACTTGTGTTGATAAGCTCATTGTATAGAATCGATTATTTATGACACGGTCTTGTACGTCCTAACAGTTTTAGTCCGCTCCTCCCTCTTAGTCACGTTGGAATTCCTGTTGCCTCCCTTGTCGGATCCCTCGTTCCACACTGTGATCACCTGCTCCTTCGCTCCAGGAGCAACTTTGAATCCGCTTGGAACGATTCCGTTGTCGTGCCAGTCCCTGTGGTTGTGCGTGGTCGTGATCGTTTTCGTTGTGGAGTGCACCTGCTTCTCCGGGTCGGGCACTGGAGCTGTGATCTTCAACCTTCCAACGTTGTCCAGCGAGCAGTTTAGGTCCTCTGGACGAACGCCCTGTGGAATCGTGCACGAGCGGTAGAAGCTCTTTTGCGAGTACGCTCCATTTGGCGAGCGCTCCTCGTGCTTTCCGGAGATTGTGAGGACCGTGTCAGTTAGTTTTACTTGGAGGTCTTCTGGGGAGAACTGCTTTGCTGTTAGGAGGAGCTGTTGTTGTAACAGTAAAAGAAATTTTAGCATCCAGAATTGTCTTCCCCATTATTTTTTAGTTTAAAAAAATTATTAAAAAGCCAACCTGAAATTCCTTTTTCCCATCCGCTTTCGTGATGATCTCATAAGTCAACGGAACATCGCCTCCAGCGTCAGTGCCCATACTCCAGCTGGGACTCATGGGACCACCACCACCACTACTCGGCACAATCTCCATGCTAGGAGTGCTAGAGGGAATACTCTGCTCGCTCCTGTAAGTCGTAGTTTTCGAGTTCCTCCTCGTGCTGCTCGTCTGTTGCTGCTGCTGCTGCTGCTGCTGTTGTGGTGGCTGATTAAACGTCGGAGAGCTCATGTTATCCCGTCCAAAAGTGCCATCCTCAATCCCATTCAGGGCATTCCTCACGAGACTACTGGACCTCATGGTCTCTGTCTTGTTTGTACTGAACCCAGAAGGAGTTGGCGAGGACGGCGGGTTGCTTCCCCTTCTGTCGTGCGCATTGCTGAACAAGTCTGAGGATTTGGAGCTGGTCGTGTGCTGCGTCACTGTTGGTTCGCTACCAGAGTTGGACGATACCACTCTCTTCGTCACCGTTTGCGTTGACCACGTCCGCGTTTCCTCCTGTTGCTGTTGCTGCTGGTTAGACTGCTGAGGAGGCCATGTCGGGTTGTAGTTGGAGTCCCGGTGGATCTTTATCAGTTTTTCCGAGTTGTTTGGCACGGGCATTTTCGGTGTGGACGGTATTTTGAAAGCTGTACGCGAAACCAAAAAGGACGGAGAGACAATTTTTTTTTTCACGGTCACTGTACACTTGATCGACTAAAACTCGACTGTTCGTCCACCACCTTTGTCCGCTTTGGTTTTATACACAGGCCGTTTGTCTGTGGTGTGAGTGGTGGTAACATTTCTGCAAATCTGCTCACCATTAACAAGCCATCCTTTTTTGAGCAACTACGCATATAAGGGAATGCGCTGTATTTGGGAATGCTAAAAAGCGTCGTCGAACAAAGGGACGTGTGGGATTTTGGCGAATTTGATAATATTCATAGAGAGAGAGCGAATGATATCATGCTTTTTTATTGCAGCGTTGTTGTTGTTGTTTGTGGTGGGTATGCTTTAATGGACCGGGTTTTTTAACGTTGTGTGTGTGTTATGAAACGTCTTTCAAATAAATCGGTTGCAAGCCATGACGGAGGAGATCACAAAACTATTTTTTTTTTCGAGTGGGTGCCGCCGCAGATAACCTGCATCCTATGATTCATCATTCTCATAATCACAACAAAAACATTGCAATGACACTAAAAAAAACTGTTTCGTTCGTAGGAGAAAAAGTGTATCAGCGAGGAAGTAAGTGGGATCGAGAGAAATTAAACATGGGAGTGATGCCAAGAAAATGTGCACTTTTCTAACGTATACTCGGTAGTAAATAGGTAGAGACATGCAAAACGAAGCGTTTGACAAGACCGAGAACACTCTTGAACCTGATCTTGTGGTAAAACACTTTTACTCTTCCCACATTACACCAGAGAGTAAAAATAGCATGGAGTCTTGTCATGCACACAAGAAAAACTAACCCGAGTGACAACATCGTTACTACTTTTTTTTTCTTTCGAAACTTGACGTCAATCGGATTATCTCGCATTTTGTCCACGTCGTCGCCGTCCCTCCAGCAAATCCATTTTACAAATTTTTTTTTACACATAATATTATCCCATCCATACACAAGAATAAAATCTCAATTTACAAGACACTAATTACGCTATACACCAACCAAAGGAGAAAAAGAAAAAAAACGAATAATAATAATTTTCATCCCCATGTTTGGATAAAAGCACTCGGCTCCTTTTTGGCAACTTGGCTTGTTCATTCAACTTATGGGTGACCTGCAAAATGATTGTTGCAAAAAAAGATAAAGAAGTTGGTGTTTCCTTATTTGGGTGTTTGTTAGCGAGATTTACTATTTGAGAGATGTACAGCAGAGTGATGCTGCAGAGAAGGGTACGCTCTTTGTTGAAGGTGTGCAGAAAGGAAAAAATATATAATTCTTTTCATATACTTTGTGTACGATGAGGAAGGAATCATTCTCGAGGATGTGTAGTAGTGAAGCTTTTTGAAAAAAAAATGGATCAGTTGCAAAAGCACAGTGATCCTGTTTGTTGTTGTTGTTGAGAGACCACGCACACGTTGTTAGATTCTCAGGAAGCCCCATTCAACTTCCAACAAACGCATACCCCCAGAAAAAAAAACTTCCCCATATGTGCATCCGTTTATAATTTTTTTTCGTATAAGCATGCTAATTCATTCATCAGGTAAACTAAACTATTTATCACTTGTCTCTCTGCTGCAAACGATACAACAAGTCAAGGCCAAAGCACCAAAAATGAAACAGTCAACGTCACCGTCAACACCACCACCAGGTTGCCCATATAACATGTTAACAAAAACCTGTCAACTAACTTGACAGAATGAAATAATGACACGCTGTTACGACCTTCCTAATCAAGCACATGATCTTCACTCAGGATGAATTTAAAAAAAGTTTCTTTCGCAGGACAAAAAAAACACGACCATATAATCTCGAAGGACAAATAACTAAACTATTTAGCGATTTTATTATTTCCAAATTCAATGTGGCAGAAAAAGAACAGACTTGCGCGTGATACATTTATGTAAAAAAAGCAGGAAACGCGAGCGAGTGTGCTTTACTTCCCAGTGTTAACATTCCCGTCACTCGTTTCCCTCTGGATGTTGATTACTTTTTCGTTCGGTCCTGCTGCCGTGCTGCTCGCTGTTCCGGTGGCTCCTCCGCTGGAGCTCACCTGTCTCTGTGACAACGGCAGGCCGGTGTGTCTGGATGATAGGAACCACCTTTTCGTCCTTGTCGTCCTCGTTAATCCGGGGAGCGCTGATTGTGAGAACACCGTCCGAGCTGAGGTTGCACACAACCTTCTCCGGTTTCACGTCTGCTGGAAGCACGTACTTTCGCGTGAAGCTTCTCTGGATATAACCGTGCTCGTCTTGTTTCTACAACAAAATCATCCGTTAAATGCATCTGCTGGTGGAATATTATGTATTTTTAATGCCCATATGCATACCATAGAGGATAAACGTAATACGTTTATACTCTATGATGCATACTACCTCGTCGTGCTTCCCCTCGATCACCACCACGTTCTTGACCGTTTTGACAGTTACTTCCTCCGGGCTACACACGGAAGTACAGAAAACATTTTACACTTGGTTCTTTTCTAAATGCTTAAATTTCAATAAATTTGTAGGTAAATACCTAAACTGTTGTACATCGAGTTTGACCTCAAATCTCTCCTTGTCGCAAGCGATCTGACTGCACCCAGACTCGTTCTTTGGGTGAAGCCTCCGTGGCCTATATCCCGCTGAGCTGACATACGGGTAGAGTGAGTACCCGCTGGGTGCTGAGCCAGAAGCGAATATCTGGTCATCGTCCAGCTGATCAACGGGGATCCCAAATCGCTGGTCAAAAATAGTGCTTGGTCGGGTTCTGCAGAATTAAAACCAGAACAATAAATAGCCACAAATAAACGAACGCTACCCCATAATCAAGTCCTCACCTGTCCAGCATGAGATCCCAGTCCCAAAGGGAAGACTGGCCAAAGTGTGGTCGAAGAATAGGCATGTCGAACGACTTTGGAAAGAAAAGTTTTAGAGATCAAGGGTAACAGCAGCAGCAGCAGCAGAGATGAAGATCAAAAGTACACTGATCAGGATACGATCCACAGAACGGTGTTGGCACGCGAGCTACTTCAAACCTAAAACCGAACTGCAACGTTCATATTTTTATTGCACCGAATTTACATTGGGAATTTTAAAGCGTGGGTGGGTGATGCTGGTTTGAGTCATCGGATATTTTTGGAACATGAGTTTCTAGACTGTTTAGAATGTACGTTATTAGGTGTAGCGGGTAATTGCGTAATATTGATACATTAACGAGAGATGTGTAATATCTGGCTGGTGTGTGGGGGGAGGTGTGCTGTAAAGAGCATACTCGACAAACTCGATATACCTAATAATTAGATTGGTTCTATTTTTAATATTCATAATTTATACGCCAATTTTACATCATATTTTTATAATATCAATACTACGAAACTAGAATGAATTCATTAATTTTCTATAAAAAGCTATTTCGTTAAATCAGAAATATGTACGTACACCCACGAGATAGCCGGCAATCATCACATCAAACTGCTGAAAATGACATCAAACTACTGAAAACACGCGTGTAAAAAACAAACTATCCGACAACTGCATAGCAAGCAAATTCTCACAACCCGTAAAAAACATACCCACAGCTCATCATCACGTTACAAAAATAGACTCATCACCAAGAAGCAATGCAATCAGTTTTCGTATATCATTTCAGCAGCAAGCACCCATTTTCGAAATCTGAATACCCAAAACNGTATATCATTTCAGCAGCAAGCACCCATTTTCGAAATCTGAATACCCAAAACGAATTTTCCATTTTTATCATGAAACGCTCGTTAAATGAAACATAATATTAATAGTCATCTTTAACGACTTGAGCATGACCCTCCGAGGTCATGAGAAAAATGTTTTTTACAACAGGAATTGAATTCTTCATGTCACCAAAAACGTAGACAGATATGATAGTTGAAATGCAACGATAAAAGGACTTGATCCCACCATTAAGTTTTATTCGGTAAATGCTACGTAAGCACTCTAAATCCGCTGCAACCATAAACATGTGTAAAAAGAGTGTTATTCCAGCAGCAAAGCATAAAGCCCAGTAGAAGCGATTGGAATGTAGCTCAAAAAGTGAATGACAAGAAGCAAGATTTCATTCTTCACAGGATACCAGAGACAGAATACGTCTTACGTCATGTATTTAGGAATTCAAAATGAAGTTTCTTTCTAGGTAGCTCCACCAAGCAAAACTGTAACAAAATGCTTGTGTGTTTTCTGGAAAGCGTTCACCAATATTTTTTTATATACACGTCATTTCATCTACTGCATTGCCCATCATGATGACTCATGAATGATTATAATGAGGACAGAGTGATAGTAAAAAAGTGAATAACACGACTCTGTTTTTTTGTCACGCCAAAAATTATCATCTTCTTTCATCAACTACTACGCCTTGTAGTGTAGTACTATTGTACGAAGCAAAACGAATTGACTGAATCCAATGCACTCTCATCATCAAACGAACAGTAGATGCACTTGATTCAACGTAGCTGATATAAAAGAGACAGATTCAGGCACACATGAAGAAAGAAATGATGGGTGGTCAAAGTGAAGAATAAAACAAAGCAACCACGAGATATGATATGGACCACGGATTAAATTTGTAATTTTTAGAAAATTTTCTATTCAGCAGAACAAGGCACTCAATGCAGTCAAGAGACAATGATGAAAAATATTTTCGAAAGTCGATAAGCATAAAGAAAGGAGTTCAAAGTCCAAAAGCAAAAAAGAATTTCCAGTAATATCATAAATTAATCTCGATTTCTCTGAACCAAAATATATTAAAATAGTCACAGCACGAAACTTCATCTTCATCAACAATCCCGAATTTTCATCATCTTTCATGAAACAAATCTCTGAATGCCTGTGTACTTCTCCAAACAAAGACGTTTTTACCTAAAAAGCGTCTATGCGTTAACACAACGCAATGACAAACCATCATTCAATCCTGTACTTGCAGCTACGTCAAAGAAGCATATCCACATTCTCCAACAAACCAAAATCATCTTTAAGTAACAAGCAGCTTTAAAGTGGAATGCTGATGCTGCGTAATCAAACTCCATCTGCTGCATAAGCTTACATGAACATGAATGCGCTGCATCTCCTCGCTTTAAATTTAAAAAACGTCAGCGAAGATCGCTACTCTACTAGCTAGCTGGGTTAGACAACGATGATGTACCCAGTGACGAAAAGAGTCACACGTTAAGAAAATGAGAGTACGTAGCAGCATGTGCAAAAAAAAGAAGATTTTTTTGTTGAAATCAGAGCATGTACACACAGGTCTCTCATGTTAGCACAGCAGCGTTTGCGTTCGAAACCACAATGCATGAGTTGATGAGGAGGAGAGCGACCGACCAGCTTCTTTCTGCATCTTCTCTATACACTGCACCACCACTTACTTGATCAGTCACAGTCATTCGTGTTCCAGGGTTGACACTGTGACGATACATACACACCATGGTGGGGGTTTAGCACTATGTCGGTTTAATGCATCACAACTGTTTAGTTTGTGGTGACGCAAATTGTTTACAGAACTCGGTAGAAATATTGGGAATTTTGTTGTCGTTGTCGTCGGAGAGAAAATTTAAAAGTTTTACTCTGCGGTGAATGAGAACAGAGCATTATCATGGAACTGCGCGAACGGGAGAACCGGAACTGTAAGCAAGCATCCGAGACATTAGAATTTTTTACGCGAAATAAACACTGCCACTGCAAATCTGCTAAAATATAATGTTATTTTGTAGTACTGACCCCACCGCCACCACCTGGCAGCAACAACAATGCCTCGTCCCCACAGCCACCGGGAAACAACCCGCTTCTATTATCCGAGCACTACAGGGACTGGAACCGACTGCTGAGAAAGTCGGCCCGTTTGCGAGAGCCAGTGATCAAGTTCCTCTTGAATTTCATAGTGTACACTGGAGAAACAGCTTCACTCATCTTTACGCTCGTCACCGGGATTGTTCTTCCTGAAGGCGACACGGTTGAGAGTGTTGCCGCGATTGCGCTATACCTGCTTACCTGTTTGATCACAGCGACTGTGAACCACGTCAAGTAAGTATTTTTTTAAAGCCCAACTATTATGTGTATAAAGTAAAGTGACTAGTGTTGTGCTTTCTCCAGCGAAATGGCGAGAAAGGGAACAAGAAGGAACAATTCGACAAAGAGCACCGCCAAGAACCTACTGCTTAACATGTTCATGATAACCAAACCGATCCGGTACTGGAAATTGTTCAGCCTGAGGTCGAGAAAGTGGAAAATCATTGAGCAGGAGCGGAGTGGGGATGTGATTTCCGAGTAAGTCGCAGGAATTTTTCATTTAAAAAAATAACTCATCTGAGAACGCACATGATTATTTTAAATATTCCTACTCCCGACCAGACGAAGCCTTAAAGCGCTGTCAAAACTGTATGCGGCTGATCTTGAAGACAAACGGATAGACGTACACGAGTGCTATTTCCAGAGTATCCCGATGACGATTCTCCAGATTTACTTTCTCTTTCAGGCCCACCAGAACTTCCGGTTGTGCAACGTTCAGAATCGTGAGTTCTCGTATTCAAATGATTTTTTATCGTTCGTTTACAAGTGCAGAAAAAAGTAGATTTATTTACATTCAACTTTCTGTCAGTCTCTCGTCTGGGCACAATCCTGTTCGCACTAGTCAACACAGCAAAGGCAACATCCGCAATGGAGTCCCAGGACTTTGTGCAGACCCTCCACTTTCTCGCGTACTACAGGAGCAACGGTCAGCTGCCCATGGCCGTGTACTCATCCGACATGCTTTCTCTCAGTGGGCTTCTCAATTTTGTGTGTCACCTTCTCACGATTTGTAAGTCTTTTCAGAAATTCTTCAATCCTCTAGATAATTTAATACGTCGCTCCAACAGATTTAAAATAATTTTTCTCCTCTTTGTGCAGTCCTTCGTTTTTACACGGCCATGTATGTACTCGCGATCTCGTTCAGCCTGTCGCTGCTCTACCTCGCCGCGGTGTTCCTTGTGAATCTATCCGTGCTGAAACTATTTCCCCAGCACCTTCTCGAGGTTCACACGAACCCACCTCTGGGAGTTCATACAAAACTGACCTACTACGTGGACAGGTTTATCAACATGTTCACAAACTTGGGCACAAGATTCAACAAATTTAGCGAACGGAAGATTTGTAGAGTGCAAGTCCCACTGGTTTTTATCCAGGTCCTCCATTTCGCCGTACCGCTCGCGTTAGTGTACTCGACAAAGTACTATTACGATATTGGCGCGACGTTACCCTCAAACGGGACAACAACTGCAAACATTAACGACACGCTCTCGGATTGCCCCCAGCTAGCAAACTGGTACGAATCCCACTCGTTTGTTGCCAAGATAAGCAATTTAGTATTTCCAGTGTACAAGAGCTTGGACGACAGGTTCCGGACATTTAACGACCTGTTCAACGTGTTCCACTTCCTCTGGCTGTTCTTTTATCTGCAGCTCTTGTACACATGCTTGTACGCGTACTCTGAACTGTGGAAGCGCAAAACTGAGGACGGCGGGCACCTGATTGAGACCTACCCCATCCTGACTGGCTACTCGTTTTACAACGTTTTGCTTCGCAGAGTAATTGCTTCGAGAGACATCAGGGATGTGAGGAGACTCATGCTCCTCACCGTTCTCAAAGAGCCAGAATTTTACAGCCTGATTTCCTGCATGGGGGTTTGTATGAGGTCTAGTTTCACTACCAGTGCCTGCACGCGTGCTATAGAGCGTGCAATCGAGAGGCTCAACGTACCGGACAACGAGGTCGAGATGAAAATAAACCTGTGCATTAGAACGGGGCATAGGTTTCTCAACGAGTTTATTCAGATTAGGGACGTTCTCTACAATTCCCGGGAGTGTAAGCAGATTAAGATGGCAGACAAAAAACTCTTTTTGGGCTTTTTCGCTCATTTCGACAGAAAGATTTGTGTTATGAGCAGTGATAGGATTTGCAGGATTTTTAGGGCTTTGGGGTATGATGACGTGGTCGGTGGCGACCTATGGGGGGATGAGGACGAGGGGGAACAGTAGATTTTTACGTACTTTTGTATTTAAATTGATTTAGCACGTGTTGACTCAATTTTAAGCATTTTGATTGCAGTTTTAATTGTTTTGTATAATTTTCACGAGTCAGTCGGAAGTAAATTATTACTATTATTTTTTACCATTTACATTTTAATTTGTGCAGGTATTAAAGGAGTTACTTTTAGTTTATAAATATTACTTTGTAAATACTCTTTAAAAATTGCTTACTAGTCTAGTTTATTAACTTTATTTTTTAGTATTTTGCGACAGTATACATATATGATAATTATCTTGTCAGATAATTATGTAATCTCAAGTTTTACACAAATCACCTTTGCTTGTTCAATATTATTATTTGCTATTTCATTGCACCACTTTTGTACGTTTCCTTTTGATCTTTTACTCATTTTAATAATTTTAATTTACAATTTAATTATGAGTTTTAAGTTATGTCCTGTTGTATAAAGTAGCATGCAAAGAGTTTAAATAGTCAAAGAGTTAAGCAAAAAATTTAATTTAATTTGCAAATAGTTATTTTCGCATTTCGTATTATTTGTTATTTTGTTACTTTTTATTTGTATCGTTATTTTACAAAAAGTCAATAAATTATTTATTTTAAAATGATTTTGCTTGTAGAGGTAACCAACAGGTCACTTATTCCCAGGTTTTGTGTGCAGGCTAGACAGCGATAGCTGTTAACTTTCCGTGTTTCAAATTATTTCCATCCAGCCGTGTATATATATCCGTTCCTCTCAGCAATTTTCTAAATTTCCGACTACACTACATAATGCGTTTTCGCTTGCACGTTGCACAAACATCGCGTGTAATTTAAATAATTTTCTCTTTTAATTCTAGAACTCGAAACGAAAACGGTTCCGAGACTCCACACAACAACATACCAAAACAGAGAATGACCAACAATCATGGTGAGACTACGTTACATGACTCCAAGCCAGGGAGATCGACTACATAACTAATGTACTTATGTATAAATTACTTATGAAGTCGATCTCCCTGACTCCAAGCAATCTCTCAAATAGAATTTACTCTGCAGTCAAACTCATGTGCACCACCGCCACTTGAGACAAATCCTGGTGACACAAGACACACTTGAGCTGAAACGGAAAAGCACAAAATGAAACCCAAGCGAATTTACTTCGAGTATGTTCCATCCAGAACCCGATGAGTCACACTCTACTCTCAAATTACTACGATCGCTTAAAAATAAACCTGAAAACATGCTCATTGACGCACTTGACAGTTTTATTTATAAAACGGATGTTCACTAATTAATTGTTTCTAAAACTGCACCTACGCAAATCGACTCAGTAGTTATGCTTGTAAGTTAATTTTGTCCCAGACACATGCTACTAGAATGAGATAGCTCCATCATACACGCCTGCCCTGCCAAGTCTAGTTTATGTCGCCTGGATTTTATTTTGTGCCAGTGGTGATGCAAGTTCAATCCGGTAATAATGTATGTTCTCGATGACGTGCAAAACTGGACGACCTCAACTGGTCAGTTACAATAAAAGCCTCAATTGATGTGTTTATTATTAATCGCAGTTCATCCTCAGTGGATATAAAACCAAGCACAACGTGTCCCGTTTCGTGACATTCATTCATCCACTCCCGTCAAGCAAGTTCCAAAACAAAAATAAACTGCAAAAATAATAATAATGCACAGCAAAATAGCCCTCCTCCTGCTTCTTTTCTACACAACAAACGGCCACTCAATACGGGAAAACGCACCACCTGCTAGTGCAACAACAGAAAAGCCAGTATCTTCAGTGAACTCGAGTGAACAGGAGAACTCATCGTCGTCGTACGAGGACTCGTCGTGGTACTACGACTACAGCAGCGAGGAGGACCCTTGTCCGCTGAGCAAGTTCTGGCACACTCGGGGAAGAAGATGCGTGCCGTTCAGGTGCCCAAGAGCAAACCACCTCCGCGACCGGAACACGGGCGAGTGTCTGTACAAGGACACTGAGGTGCTCAAATCATTTGGTGGTGGGGGAGATCGCAGGACTGCGTTTGCTACGTAAGTTAAGTTAGAACTTTGCTAAATTAAAACTTTAGTACGCAAAATCAAATCAAAATTATTAAAAGCCCGTGTACGTGATGCAGACGCACGGTGCTAAAACCGGTGGGAGCGTCCCGCATAAGAGGAACGCGAATAAACGGAAAAGGATTCTCAAGCTGGCAGCCAACGAGACAGAGGAAGAGAGTAGAGCTGTCCGAGGACATGGCAAACCCAACCAAGTCTCTTTTCCTTATCCGCAGGTGAGGAGCAGCCAAGAGTTGAGGCGCGGGGTAGCGTGAGACAGTGTGAACGTTTTATATAAATCATGATCGCACTACGTATAATTTCCCAACTTACAAAAAGTAAAAATAAATTTAGCACATTCTCTGTACCAAGAGCAAAGTTTCATAATTTTTAAATGATTAAAAAAAGCAGGAATGAATATTGTAACCTTCCACACTGCAATATTAATTCAGATAATCCATGAACCCGAGAAACTCATATAAAAATGCACGCCATAAACCACAACCCATAAAAAGTTACGCGATCATATAACACCAAAAGCATATCATTTTTTATAATCATCATTTCGAGAGAGAGAGAGAGGAAAAAATATAAAAACTGTTTGGTTATTAATCCAACCGATCAAACTCGTTAAAAAGCAACAGGGAAAAAAAGTAATTACCTCTCCTTTTCAACCACAACAACACCACACCAAGCAGCGCTACTATATTT
>JAHZMT010002097.1:0-36801 GCA_027743785.1 Sinhomidia bicolor | reverse complement strand
AATGGATCAACTTAATTACATACCATAGGTATGTAGGTATATAAGTATATAGGTATGTAGGTATATAAGTATATAGGTATGTAGGTATATATTGGTATATATTTAATATAATGTGGGTGGTGATGACCGTTAAACTGCAACTGCAGTTTTAAAAAACGTTTCTCCTAGCACCTGGTAACATAAAAAAAACGTTGACCGGATGTGCGTGAGACGGATGTTGCATCATCCACCGGATGCAGGTGCACCGGAACAATAGGGTATTAATTACCCGGATTTCCGTTTCCGGGAAAACCGGTTTCGTCGCAGTACAGCTTGTGTCAATATTACTACTCAGAGGCCTTATTTTTTGTCTATAAACTGATTTCTTGACAGGTGATGTACTTCTTGTTAGAAGTGCTTTCAACCTACGAATATATATGCTGTTTTGCATGCAGAATATTTAAACTTGTTTCCGAGTCAATCAAGTGTTTTGCAGAGCAGAGAATATTTCTGTAAAAGCTGCAAAAGATTTCCTTGTTCATACATTTAGCACTTAAAAACGCTGACGTTATTGCCTTCCCTAGTGAAAGATTTCTGTCCAATAACATAAATGATTTTACACCAAATTAGATAATTTGAGAATAGTAATGAAAAGTTTGCCCGTGGGAGATGTTTTACTACATACTTATTTTATGATAGTGCATTACTATACTTTAAACCATTCCTGTATTGTCATTTCATTCGTTGTAGTAAATTAGATCGACATGAGTTGCTTCTGTCGACGTTTTTAGTATAAATTTATTTTCTTCGTAACTGGTTTCCTATTTCTACGAGTAAGATATACTGATGGCGACACAGACGTGACTACAATGGCTTCTACCCCTCCAATCTCCAATATGCATTTTTTTTTACTTTACTTTGAATTATTAGGAGTCTGCAGTAGTTACTCTCGACGACTAAATCCCTTAAAATAAATCTCAGATTTTACACGTGCATGTGCGAGTGATTTTACATGCTAACGTCGAATTTTTTGCATACTCTCGATAAATCGGTAATATAACGTATTTTACAAACATGTACGTGTATAATTATAAGTTTATCATTGTCACTATAGAGTAATCATGTAAGTTACTGTCGTGTTCAGACAACTGGAGGAGTAGAAAACTGCCAAAAATTGCTTTAAGAAAGAAATGCGGAAATTAATTGCAAGTCATGTACAAGCTTGTTAGTAGTTTGTCCGCGAAAAAAAATCTTTTCCTTTGCAATTTCTCTCCTTCCGTGCTGAAAGGACAATTTGTACACGAAAGAAAAGACATATCAATTCAGCCCTACAAACTATATTTATTTCATTTGGTAGCTATCCTAACAATATTTTAATTACTACGGGCGAGAATAAATGTGCATGGACTATACAAGAATACAATTCCGATCTATTTTGAAGAATTTCACTGTTTGCGTGAAATATGTAGGTATGCACTGATGCTTAATAGCAGGATTTCAAAAATATTCTTTAAACCTACGAGATTAAAGTTAAATGACGACGTGATTTCAAATAACAAAGTTAAAATTGGAGTAAGTAAAAACTAAATTATTGTGAGTACTATTTTATCGCTACTACTCAATTTACTAACCTTGAGCAACTGATCCGTATTCTACCTCCGGTGGAACGTGCTTTTTATGCTTTGTGGAGTTCTGACGAGTTGATGATGTATCTGATTAATTCCCCTGCACAGAAAAGGGATATGTCATGTGTCTTGCTTGGGTACGTGCCTACACTGGTTTACACTTTCTCCACACATGTCCCTTCAATTTATCTTGCATCCTTCACAGCGCACATTCCACAAATACCTCTTGTACTGTACTCTCGTCGTCATTATATTTAATCCTATATGTACTCAGAAAATGGAGAAAGTGCAAAATACTTATTCACTTTCTCCTTTACGTAGAATAAGTTGACTTTCATTTCATAACAAGTTCTTGTATTAGAATTCAATGGAAGTTTGTATGAAAATTTAATTCTAGACAGTAAGCCGGCTTTGAAATAAAATAAGGACATTACGTATTTGCTTTACCTCAATATGCAATCTTATCTTGGCAATGCTTAATTGTGTTGACGTTGTTCGTGAATAGAGAAATACGAGCTATCAAAAATATTGTTTATAGTGTATATTAAATTTTATATTGTTATTATTATTCAATTACCATTAAATTTATTAAATTATCAAATAATTTTTGCTATGTCTACCACCCACGCTATAAAATATCCGAGCAAGTACCTTAATCAGTGAGAAAACGTCTAAAGTAGTCAATTAGAGCTCTTAATCCACTGTCTCGGAAAATCTCTGGAACTACGGAGAATTCCACCATGCTTTGAAAATAAGTTTTGCAAATTGGATCCAGGAAATTCATCAAAATTAAATTTCACAAAATTATTCCCGTTGAATGGTAGTTAGCTATTGTAACTCGTGTTACATTGGAATGTCGAAAAGTTTGAAAGTGTTCATATGTTATCAATTTGGTTGGTTGTTGTTGTATTTGTTAAATTACATTTGATAACTGAAGAACCGTCTACGCTGTCAGTTTTATTATATATTTATTTTTTGTTCTCAAAGCGGTAAGCCATATGCTGTTTTTCAAAGCATTCAGCTTGTCTTCACCACCACAGATTACACGGTTATTAAACATTTTCTTCATTTACTTCTCACGCTCTAATGTAGTCAGTGGTAATGATTCCCATAAACCAGGCCAATTTAAAACCCTACTCCACTCCACAAATTATGCACTTAAGTGAATGATCTTGATAAAACCGTTAGCCAGAGGGGAAATACATTCCAACTTGTGACAAAGCTGACCACGTTGACAAAGCTTCAGCAGCCTGTGTAAGGAATTCCTACCTCCTGCCTAGGTATGTCCCAGTCACAATCATTGCATACCACCCACCAGCCATCCATCCTGGTGAGCAAACTTGAGATCTTCATTATTAGCCGGCAGCGTTTACAGAATATAATACCGAGCTCAGCAACTCATTTAAAATTCCAGGAACTCATGTGTTTGAAGAAGGCAATGAGGGGGAGTTGGAAAGGAGAACGAGAATAATTTGCCTCTGGTTACAAGACAAACGGGAGCCTAGGGAAAAAGTTGCAATTTTCGCATACTCATCTTCCACTCCTTCCAACCTTGTTTCAAAGACTATTCATGTACCCTACCATTTGAATTTTAAACATGAACATGCTACATACATACTTGTCTAATAAGTAGGCATACATGCACTAGGCACGCAATTTACTTGTGTATTTAGCAAAATAATATACTCTGGCACTCCAACCGAGTCCAAATGAAACAGCGCACAGATACATACATATGAACACGTTTCGTTTTCATGTGTAACTTTTGATCATACTTTTTTGTACTGTCCCGTCTACGTATGGTAAATCGAACCTTCTCTTTCATTACTTCACTTCGCATTTTGTGCTTTCGTTATCTTGACTCTTTTTACTGCACTTTTTCTTTCGTTTAACTAATAAATGTACGTACATAACAGCAAAAGAAATAATAAAATAGGTAGTGGGGCACTGTGAATTGTCATTTGTTTACTTTTCCCACCTACAGAAATCCTGAGGATTTGAAAAAAAGAAAGAAAAATTGAGTACGTAATTTGGCAAACATTGCCTTGCACTAGGATATATACATATAATAGACTGAAAATTGGAAGTTACGATGGAAACAGTAGAATTTCAGTAGACTAAAAGTAGAGCATTACTTGATCTCAATTTTAAACTCACTCGACTTGGAAGTTAATTCATTTTAATTTTTTACTACTCCTTGAAACAGTTACCACTTTTCATCGAGATGTTTCTTTTTTTATTCAGGTATCAAATATAAGTAACGTAACTTTTGTTTATTATTATACTACTGCATAGCTTGCGTAATTCAAGGAGGCCAGAATAACTACTGGTTTTGTTATTGCATGAAATCTATGGATTTAAAAAAAACGGGATACATTTATGGTACTCTCTTCTGTCCTTGCCCATCCACAGGAAAGAAAATCGGGGCACTGCGATACAATGCCAAACCGAATCTTCCTTTCTCTACCGAGATGATAGAATACAAAGATACAACAGCGTATACTGTACACTGTTTAGTACAATATATTAGTTGGTAATGCTGCATAAAGGCTTGGCAAGATGGCAAGTGTAATAATGTACTTATGCCTTTATCAAGATTATCATGATCTCCCGTCTTGGTGACACCGGGATTAAAATATCTCTGGGTGGTCACCATTTGCTCGTACGAGAACTTTTGACCAACTTTAAAGTTTTCGTAAGCATGTAATGCTATTTTGAGAGTTGATGGCTCCTTTGTTTACAGTAAAATGCGCACGTATACTAGCAGTTTCTTATTTCTAACTGTTTTCTTGGTTTTAACCACTGAGAAGATATTAAATTACAAAAAGCTGGACGATAATTTATATGTTATGGCATGTTTTATTTATAGTCTTAATCACTACACACAGGTAAAGGTATGTAGGTATATGTATGTTTCTCATATTACCAGGGCATTACTATCTTGTTCCATTAAAAAACTCATATTAACTTTCATTCCAAAGTTGAACTAACGTAATGCGCAAAAACAAAAATTAATTATTATTTTCCATAATGAGTGTTCACGTATACGGACTGCAAGATTGTATTTCATTTTTTAAAAAATAATTATTTTTACATTAAAGTAATATAATATATCCAATTAGTATAACGAGTAAATTAAAACTGTTCAAAACAGGTAAACAGAGAAGCCACATTGATGCATTTCATATTAAACTGACATCCGAGTCGGGTTGTACATAAAAAAAATCCGCACAAAACATTAATTTTTTTCTGCTCAAGTATCTTACGAACAAGAAGCTTTCTAGAAATCCACAACAGGCAAAACTATACACTCGTTTTCCGGCCAAAAGTAATTTTAAATTGATGAAAACAACCCTGGACGTAATAAATTGAAATACCTACATTAGTTACATGCTTGTTTCCTGTATTGCAAGTTATACAGTTTTGAAAACAACTTCCATGAAGACCTCACAAGTAGTATAGTATTACCCTCTAGTTTCACATTTAATTAATTACGGCGGTTATTTCAATAACAGTTTTATCTCTGTTCATGTTCTGTCGTGGTTTCATTAAAATGATTATCTTCATCGTGACCTCCTTACATGCTGATTATATCAGTCGTGCATGACGTGATTTGATGGGATGGTAAGTAAAAAAAATAAATGCATACGGAGATGGATGCAGAGATAGAAATAAATTCATCTCTTTCCATTTCACTTGCTGTTTTTTTCTCTCTCCTAGTTTGACTCAAACACAGTTTGCTTTTTTCTCCGTCTGTTTTTCTGATCCATCAAACGTAAAGAAGCAAGTCAAACTAAACCACAAAATAGTATTACATTACACATTATATTACATTACGGCACATTGTGTAATGTATGCAAACAGAAAGAGTGAGACGTAGAGAAAGAGAAGAAAAAAAGAGAAAGAAAGAAAGAAAAGAAAGCGAACGGAAAGACAGGGCAGGAAAGGGAGAGAGTGTGAGTGAAAGTTAGAAAAGGAAACAGAAAGTAGACAGAGAAAAGAAGACAGACGCACACACGTGCGCTCAATAAAAGTATCTTCTTCGTTTCCATTCTTCCACTTCACTTACTTTACTTAAGATCTTCTTGTTCTTTCAGAATAAAAAGGTGACCCTTTCCACGGTTTAACTTTGACTTTTGAATTTTTTCCTTATTCTCATCTCCTTCTTTTACAAATAGCCTAAAAAGAAAAAGAAGAGAAAAAATAAAAAATAAAGTATTTCAGACTAGAAACTTTCCCTACTTATTCTTCGTCTTTTTTAGACGTTTTCTCCCTTATTGCCTGACTTTCCTCTCACTCTCTCTCTCCTGTAATCCGTGTCTTTTCACGTAAAGAAATAAGACGAGAAAAAATAAAAGAAAAAAGGAAGCAAGTTCAAGTTGAATGCTGGGGTTGGTTGGAATTCACACATACACACATACACACACAAACACCCACACCCCAAAAGATAGTCGTGTGTTTAGGTAAATGTATTTTTTGCAACTGCTTTAAAAATTCTCATGCATGAAATCATGTCCATTTCATTTTACTTCCCGTCTTTTTTTTGCAAGGCGTTAGGATTGGTTGACTCTTTTTGTGAGTGATGTGACGACGTGATCACTGCGAAAACCACGGGGAGACATGGATGATGTGATGTTGATGGCGACACAAACACTTTTTCACCTGAATTTTAGTTTCCCCGTCTTGTTAAAAGGAAAACTTGATTTGACTGATGGATTCGAATTTATGTCCTCGTTCAAATAGCAAAGAAAAATATGTCGGTTTATAAATACACATATGTATGCTTGCACAGCCCATGAATGAATACTTTTTGCACAAGAAACAACCCATGAAATAAATGAGACTTGTTTAGGCATTGCAATAATATAGATATACATGTATGTGTAATGTATGCATGAATGTATAAAAGGGGAGTAAAAAAAGTGAATCTGTGTGTGAAGTGAATAGATTTGGTGAGTTGCTCTGTAACTTATGATTCATGATGATGATGTTTGCTACGTGAACTAAAAAGTTTATTTCTTACAAACGAAAAAAAAGAAATGCAATACAAGTACTTATATAGTTAAAAATTGAGAAAAGGGGCTTTGTGTACAATGACGTGTGATAAAAAAGCAAAAGTTTGTTTTCATCTTATTTTTTAAATGGGGTATAGAAAAACTATTTTCCATATACGTACACACGTGTGTACGTACTTGGATTTTTATAGCTTAACACCATATATGCATTTGGGTTATATATTATTTTTAAAAAGTCTCAAGCATCTCCACATTATAACTTTTCGACATTTGAAACCACCTCATATATCAGATCTTCATCGGAATAAAGAAGAACATGGGATTTGAAACCTTGTTGTGCAAGCTTCTACGAATAGCGTATTTTTAAACTCAACCCATTACAGAGTACCTAGAGTTTAGTTGAAAGAATTATGTGCGCTTCTGTGCAGCCAAATTCAGAGAAGTGAAATCCTTAGATTTAATAGCGAGAATTTAAAATTGTAGACTCATGTGAAATGAGACGCTTTCTTCATAAATATTTTTGTATGATAAAATTTTCACCAACGCAAAGCCATACACTCACTGAGATAGAGAGATGTATATATAAATTGTGTGAAAAACGCAGTTGGTGCAATGTGAGAAATCAGTTACACAAAATTTAAAATTCTTTATTACAGTTAAACAATTTAAAGCACCATGTATAGGTATGTGTTTGGTTAGCTAGTTAGTCTATTGTATCTATATCAATTAATATTACAACACGTTTTTTAACAAGAGCAAGCAAACAAAATACCTACCTTGTTTTGCAGCATTATTTGTGCTGGTGCATATTTGAGTGAATATTATGCAACATAGAGTCGTTTCCTAAAAATTTATTATTAAAGTATAAAGAACTAAAGAAAACAAAACTTACAAGCCAATTTAAGACCCTGATGCTATTTTTCTTGTATTTCATAGTCCATGTCTCGACCGACTAGCTGGAGATATACATGTGTATATTTTGTTTTAAGAAATCTTATTGTCAAGAACATAAGAAACATGCAAGTAGTGTTTACCGACATTAGAAAAAAATTTCTGACAAGGACATTTATGGTAAAGTTGGTTACAAGTAAAAAAAAGAATTGAAACAAGAGTACATATACATATACACACGGCTCAGATGAAAAATCATTGTATAATATTTGCAGAGCTACTATTTACTTTTACAGAAAGCAGCCCCTCTTTTTTACATATGTTTTTTTGCGAAATCAGGCCAAATATTACTATATGGCTTTTTCATTTTCGCTCGTGTAATTTACTGCTCGACTACTAAAAAAGAAGAAGAAGAAGGCACAGTATGCATACATATTAGGTAATGCATGCATAAATACGCTTTATTTCTACTTCTGGCACTATTCCTATTTACTTAATATAGAAATATATTTTTTTTTCACTTGTGACGTTCTTTTTGCTGTTTTGTATTAAATGTTATCACATGCTTTGAGAACGTAACGTGAAACTTAATATATTTTACATTTAAGGAAAAGTAAAGAGAAGCAGATGAAATTGTCACTTGTGTTGACATGCAGGTGTTATCACAGATGAAAATTTTCCTGTTTCTGGCAGTATAGCTGATGCGTTTCCCTTTTCATATTTATTTTATTGCTTCCCTTTGGCTCATACGAATGCTCATGTTTGCAAGAGCAGGTCTTTCATGATGATGGTGCGATGATGACGACAATATAGTGATAGTGATGATGATGCCCCAAAGAAATTCACGGGAAGAAGCGACGGGCTCACTAGAAAAGATTGTGAATTCAACGTTACGCGTCAATTTAAAGATAAATAAAATTTTGGAGGAAAAAAATGAGATTGGCAATTTAGATGCTGTCTCAAAAGATACAAGAAGGTAAAATTGGAAAGAGAAACTCTGCATCCATCATCATCCATTTATCATCGTTAGTTTTAAAGTGTATTATTGAAAAAAAGTACATACATACATGTATAGGATTGATGGAAAATGCAATCTCAGTCGTCAGTATCATCCTGTTACAATGATACTGTAAAATGGTAACTAGGATATTGCTTTTTATTCCTATTTCCATTTTACAGAATTTGCTCTTCGTTTATTTAGTTGTACCAGCAATATTTTTTTTAAAAAAAAGGACGTGTTACGTTCTCAGTTTCTGGTTTGGATTTTTATATGCCATTTCCATTAGTTTTATGATCCCATAGAGACCGTTTGTCGATGACTACACAAGAAAGAAAATATATGCTTTTCTCCCGCATAATATTGTGAAGGTGTGTATACTGACAAGAGTGTATAGACTAGTACACGCTCTGTTGAACTGGACTCTTGAAATTATTACTTTTTTAAATAAATGGATATAACGAACCGTTGCGTTTCTTTACTTATCTTGGTAATGTTCTCGTTTTTTGGGCTATCGTGTGTATTGTTTTCACTAGGATTCTATATTTTATTGCACATGTTCTCCGTATCTGCAAAGAAATTTTCTATCAGCCGTGAAATATTTGTGCAGTATAAATGAGGACAAAAATACTGCTAACGATACTATCGCTTTATTTTCATAAGAAAAAAAGTTTCCACTTGAGTGGAAACATACCAGAATGATAATAACAATAGAAAATAAAATGGCTAACAAATAAGCCATTAAATTATATGAGCAATTAAATTTTATACCAATAAGCTACGCAACTACAGTTCCAACGTCTTCAGTATTAATAATAGTGAAAGTCACGCAGATGATTTCTTTTTAATTTTCTTTAGTAAAAAAATGCTTTTTATGAGTTTCTCTGTATGCTCTAATTCCAAATATCCACGTAGCAGTAATATCAATACAATGGGCTCCAATCACCGGTAATGATGCACGTAGTCAACAAAGCAGTGTAGGTATAACCAGATGCTACTGTAAGAAGAAAATACGTTATTATTATTAATATTAGTATTCTACCAGAATATTTTTATTCTAAGTAATTTTTTTAATTAATGAGCTAGCAGTAATAATACTTACGAATACTTATGAATATTCTACTTTTTATATTAATAATAATAAGCGAAATTAAATAATGTTTTACAAGATTCAGAAGAATATAAAAAGTAGCAATTATAAGCAACTCCGAATTCTCCGTGTTATTTTTCTCTTTTTGAGAAGATTTTTTTGTGCAGATTACGTACAATACGGCAACGTGACACTAGAAAAATCGAATTTCTGGAACAACTCCGTAATTCGTATTTTCTTCACTTTCACAAAGAAAAATGCTCCTGTTTCCTGTTCTTTTTTTTCTGTGTGAGCTGATGTGTATAACAGAACATAAAACGTAAGAAGCATGAAAATATGGAGTGGCAAATCATTCACAACCACCTCTGCACTTGTTCAGAAGAGTCAAGTTAACTTCTGAAAATGTTATTACGGTGGTAGTGATGATGATGATGATGATTACGATGAACTAGAGCAGCAAACGAGGAGCAGTGTGCATGGTTCCTTTAATTTCATCCATCCAGCTAGTATGTGTATGTGTGTGTGCATGTGCCTATAATCCTATCAGTAATATAAAGCTGTGCTAAATCGAAAAGAAGCAGCGTAATAATAGCTACAGTTATTATAACAAAAAATAAAAAATGGGTAATAATAGTAATAATGTCTACATTTTTCATGGCACCATCATCATCGATACTATTTGCTATGCATGTATGTAGCTCTCTATAGAATGTGCTATTTTTTTCCTACAGAAATGCTGGAATTGCTGGATTCTCCTTCAATTTGTGAGCATGACGCTAATGAGCCGGCTCACTAAAGCCTTTGTCACGAGTGCTTAGCACCTTTTTCCCCCTTTTTTGATGTGATGTTACGATGTTAGACTACAACGACAAGAACGACAATGATGATTTCTCGTGCAATGTTCTTTTGCTCTCTTTCAGAGACTCTGTCCTTTCTTTGCCGTGCAGCAATGCCTATGTTACCCCTAACGTCCCCTGTTCATTTTACGGTCTTTCACTTTAGCCACTCATTATCATGTTTTTGTCATTTTATCATCATCGTTACTTCTCTTCCCTTTCTTCTCGCCACTTTGCTTGCTTCTGGTGAATGTGCTGTTGTAGCAACAAAGGGGTTCGGTGGTACGACAACGTGGTCGGTTCAATACTACTTGTTATTCCAACGAGAATGAAACTGTGTATATATGTGTGATGACGTACCTCTTTTATAGGTACTTCCATTCTCATTTCTTTATACGCCTTACCTTGTTATAAAATATCATGTTCTAACAACGTGTTTTGTGTCCAGCTCAGAGATAACTTGAAAAACCTTTAAAGGAAAGGTATGCAGTGCGCAGTGTGTAGCTCATGTTCTCAACTCTTACTTGAAATGCAAACCTACTTCAATGGTGTCCGATCATCACCAAACAAAAGATGCTGCTTTGATGCTGCTGGTCGTGCTACTACTATTGATAATGACGAGTTGACTTGTAACATAATGTGCTCATTTTACATTTGATGTGGTAAGTACAAAAGAATGGGGTAGTAATGGCACAGGTGAAAAAATTGCTTTATTATCAAGGCTACTACTATGATGCGATACATTGAAAAGAGTCCACTTTTCCGCAAGGTTGGCATAATGTTCGGACAACAACGCAACGGTATTAAATGAGAAAAGGACAAAGGAAATAAGAGTGAAAGTTTTTTTTATAGACTGGGTAGGTTTTTTTTGTTTGGTCGGATAACAAATATGGTTATTTGATATCTGTTTCACGGCAGGTAATACAGTATTTTGTTAGAGGAATGATGTTGCTGTGGAAGTATTATGTTATACCTTCTTTTGACGACGACGATGACAACAACTTTTCCCCCACTTCTTTCCATATGTATGCCCTTTCAAATTGTTTCCTCTCAATTTACAGAGAGTCAAGTGTAAACAGTTTCAATGAGTCTGGGTATGGTTGAAAAAATACACTTCAGAAAAAACGGTCTGCCCATTCTTCAGAATAAAAAAAGTTTTCATGTCGTGTCACGTCATGACATGCACAAAGACTGCGACAGAGAAGAAGGAATGGCGGTGGCACAGTGAAAGGAAGAAAAGGACTTCCCAGTAATTTGTCCTTTCCGCCTACTTTTCACTCTATCCGTTTTAGTAGAAAGTAGTGTGAGCGTAACGGTATGTTTTCCTGTAGTTATGATGAAAATAATGGTGACAATGACGGGCACGACCATCGCAATCTTGATGAAGTACAGAGTCAAGTGAAGGAACAAAATTGTTTAATACTACCGGGGAGTGGTATGAATGAGTGGAAATTAAAGTATCACTCTCACTTTTCCCATTCATCCCCATCCCATTTTTTTCCAGCTGTCTTTTCCGTTTGACGACTCGTCTGTCCTCTGACAGGTTGAACAAGTGCATGAGACAAAAAAAAGGAAAATGGAACAGGACGAATTTTTAGAAAAACTTGGAATTAACATTGGAACACAATAAAAAATGGCGAAGGGGAGGGGTAGAAACCCAGGCAAAATAAAGTAAAGCAAAAGAGACCAGAGACCTAGGCATCATAAGGGTATTCGTGTATTCTTGGAAAAAGAATATTGTAGCAATATAACAGCATTAGTTCATGTTTACGTCCTTTTTGTGTACCGACACCAATAATAAAAGGCAATGATCTGAAACGTAAAAGATGGCATAACACTTTGACATACTTTATTATTTTTTATTTTCTTTACTCGTTTGTCTGTGTTGCGTGTAACTTTTTGCCAGACAAAATGTTGACGACAACGCTGCTGAAGACCAGTACAATAATATGGTACTTAAATATAAAATGACGACCATCAAATAACTTTTCTTCCCCTACTTGTCCTATTCCATAATCCTGACTGTATGTCAGCATAGTTAAAGGGCCTTTGTACATACAGGAGTGAGTGCCTGTGTGTGATTGTGTGCTTTTCTCTTTTGTACACTAGAAAGAAAAATGACGGTTGCTAATAGCTTGAATGGAAAGTGTCTTAAGAAAGTCTTATGCTGGCGAAGAATTTCATAAAATCAACTGACATTTTTTTCTGCTGCACTGGCTAAACTCGTTATCATAATGTTTAAAGTATGTACATATGTATGTAGTAACGTTTTTTTCTAGCTTGGAAATCAGACGGAGGAGGGGTTGCGTTTGCAGTTATAAAAACAATAATAATACTAATATGAAATTATTATGCGGCAAAAATACCAGTTGTTCTTGTTTGCCATGTAAAGGAACAAGCTATCTGAAAGGAAATCCAAAAACGTTACACTGAAACTTTCTAAGATAAAAAAGTCAAAATTTGCTTTTATTCCATATTTAAGGGGAAAAACCAGAAAGGCATATATACTCGTAGTTATATTCTTTTCATTTATCCTTGAAAATACTAGTGGCAGGACATTGAAAGTCTAAAAAATAGGTTTTAAGTTAGAATTTTGCGCTTACATACACGCCTGCCAAACAAGAAAGTATGACAATCTTTAGGGACATCTGTTTCAGCCGACCATTCTCTAGTGTCGAACGGGATTGTACCAAAAAAACAATAAAGAAAAAAAGTACAAGACAGTCATGACACCTTAGTAGCCTTCCACTTTACATACACAATTCGTGCATCTACTTCTGATAAAACACACAGTGTTTACAACAAGTTTACATTGAGAAAGAATCAGTATTCAAAATAATGGTGTGGTATGTGTGGCGACGAGAATCAATTTGTTTTACTATTTTTCGACCTTCACTGAAGCGAACTCAAGCTCACCGGTTTTATCCACTCTGTTCCACCTCCAACTTTGCTGGTGAAAGTTGATGAGAAATGATAACAGTTCCTGGGGAGCACAGAGTAAAAAAAAATTTTTTGTTTGTAAGTATTGAAGGCTCACTTTAAAAAAATGTAACCTTGCTTCCGATCCTATCGGACGGGGGTGATCATGTGACTTTAGTTTGCTGATGGTCATGTTGATATCTGCACGCATCTTTCCTCTGTTGGTGGAATATAATGTATAATCTGTGTCTTGTGAATGCATTGTTATCACAATAATAACTCTGGCGACTTTGTTCGGGTGGTTAGGCACAAGACGACCAAAAACCACAACGCGAAAAAAATTCATAATAAAATCGACCCTGTCTATGTCACTACTTTCACCACTGAAATGGATTTCCACACGGGATATTATTTTTTCTTGCGTTTACTGACTTGTGACGGGGACACATTCAGGAAAATAAGGCAATATCCTTTTTCTTTACCACGAAACCAACTTGTAGTAAGCAAATAGGTAGATATAGATAGGTAGGTTGAGTGAAATATTTTAGGAACGAGAAAGGGAAAAATGGGAATTGTTGCTGAGTGAGTTGACTTACACACGCGTGTTTGTGTGTACCTCACTCACTGCATCATCATTATTGGATCGGATCGAAGCTATACACACCATTTTTTTCTCTTTTTCCAAGCCATTTTCTGCTTGCTTTGTATTAAGGTACTTGCGTACCTTGTTCAGGAATTTCACTTCATTCCATTACATTTCCAGCGGGAGCGCGGAAGTATAGCGCGTGCTTTTTATTTTCATTAAAAAACAAGACACGGAGGCTACGACTCTTGAATTATATTTTTTGCGGTGGGTTGACTGCTGGACGACGGTGCTTAATAATAGTTTGTCGTACTACTCAAGTAGGCGATGAGCATATTGTATTTTTATATAATGTATGTGTACCTGTAGTTGTGACGTAGTCCATTTTTTATTATTTATAATAAAAATAAAGTGGAGGAAAAAGAGGCAAGGAAAAAAAATCCCTAGACCACTACAGCTTCCACTACATTCCACATCCGACTATTTTTCTAGTTTTTTTTGCTGTAAACTCGATTTTTTTTCTCTCTCATCTTGGCTTCCTCGAGTGCACAAAACATCTCTTCAGCTAGCTAAAGGACTGCTCAAGTGTAAGAAGCTGGAATAAAAAGCATGGAATCTTTTAGATAAACACTTGTGTGTATTCTGATGTATATTATTTAGACCGTGTTTTTTTTCCTTCTTAATATTTTTTTGTGAAAACGAACAGAAACTGTTACAGGATTTCAAATAAATGCATAACAATAATAGTAACAGCTTCCAAATACCAAAAAATCACCAGACATCCCACTTGCCATGTATGTAGTAGCAAATTTAACTACTTTTTATTCTCATCCTTGGGCCAAAATTTTGAATAGACAGAGCTGCATAATAATTTTCATGAACGACATTAGCATTTTTTGGTGAAAAAAAATATTGCAGTTATATGCTGTTTGGAAGCACAATGAAAATAATTTTACTTTGGAGTCGATGTTGTTTGCACATTATTTGAAAATATGCAGTAGTAGTAGTTCTGTTAAATCAGACTGAAAGCTTTTAAGTATTTTCTTGCTGTACTTTTTTTTAATCATAAGTATATGTAGTTTGCTTTTAAAAAAGAAGCAAAAACCCAGCTTAATGGGAGAATACAGAGCGAACTACATACGTATAAATAGTTAATGTAGCATCACAAGATGGTATAAAGAATACATGCAGTATTAACGAAAACAAATACATACACGTGTACATACATTATAATTATTTGGGTTTGGCTTGAGTCATCTTATACTTTTAGAATTTGTGTGATCACACGTGTATGTTCTTATTTCCTTTTACCTGTGTGTGTTTGTGTGTGTGTGTGTGAACACAACAGAGTAAAATAATCCGGAAGACTGGCTGTGGTATTTACAAAAGCCGAGCGAAAAGTGTAATTTAGATACCTATGCAATACTTGTGTTCCTCGAAAAAGGGGAAAAATGTAGGTATACAAAGTATACAAGGAGAAAATTGAGACGGGAAGAAAGAGAATGTGAAATCTAGCTTACTGCCTTCTTGCACCGACCGCTGTTGTTGCTCCTTTTATTGTGTAATGCCTTACGGCATTCGTTTCGCACTCTGATTCACAAGTAAGTGTGTAACAAAGGATATTACAGAGGAAAGATGTTCATCATCAGCGTCTTCACGGCAACATCTTTTCCTTGTGGTATCAAATAGGCAGTATGGGCATATTAATGGTATTTTATAACTTAAATCTTTGCATAGGTAATGCAAATATTGAATATACTTTTTCGTTTTAAATGTTGAAATGCGCATAATATTATTTGTTTGGCTACATTGTTGATGCCGACGGGTTGATTGAAAACCGCAAAATTGCTTATTGTACAAATAGATTTTTTTGTATCTCTCTCTTTCTCGTTTTTGTTATTTGCACTGAAAAAATATTATATAATATTTAATATAAGTTTAATTTTAAAAATTTAATGGAATGGCAAAGTTCTTTGTAAAAAATATGAAGCACAAAAAAATATGTACGTCTATCACTTTTTCATCATCATGGTCATCATCATCAACATCATCAAGAATACACAGGTATAAATAAGTAATGCGATGAGGCAGGATAAATTTTTATTTTACGTACCTATTCTTCTTTTTCTCCGATGCGTCGCTTTCCCTTCTTCGTACTTGCGTATTTTGTTATGATAAGTAATGAGATTGTAAAAATAACAAATTCAGAGGACGGATCGGTAGTAGAAAACGAAGAGAGATAGAGAGGAAATGAAGGATGGTTCGCTTTTGTTACGCGACTTGACGTTTTTATATGAACGATCTTTTTTCAAAAAAAAAATCTGAAGGAATAGCAAATGGCTTTTCTTTCTTTCTCTCTCTCTCTCCCTCAAAATATACACGTTGCAGTCGTTTGCAAAAAGAGTAAAAAAAATAAGAAGGGAAGAAGGAAGTGAAGGAGGCAATAACTTGAACAATATTATTGACAGAACATTTATTAACTTTATCCCTGTCTCCACACACCAACCCAGGTCGTCTCCTTCTACAATACAGTATGGTTGATGCTGTCCAGAAAAAAAGGTTTGTGGCAAGGGATAAAGAGAACGCTACTGTAACTATACTGAAATCAAACCAAAGCAGAAGAAAGGTACATAGATGATAGGGATACCATAATGATAGTAAAAATATATCAGTATGGCCAGCGAAATAAACTTTAGAACTTTCCCCCCAAAATCTATATACCAAAAACAGTTAGTATGTTGTTACAAGCAGCTGAGTAGTTGGATTTCTATTTTCAAAAAATGCCATATTGCTATCACACACTACACATGATTACTACACAAGAGTAAGGCTCGTTTTGTTGGATTCGCTATTTTATCTCTGCACAGTTTCCAATTCGTGTAATTACGTAGACATGTAAGTATGTATGTAAAAAATTGAGCTGGATAAATATTGTGAATTCATGCATTCACAAATACCTCTCCATTTTCCCCATAAATTCCATTGTCCATGGTTATGTATAAAGTTGGCTTTTTTGACTTTGACTGTCGTTGATAATAATAGCCAGCAATATGCCTTCATATTTGTCAATGTGTCCAGTATTATTATCGCTACGTATTTGTAACGAGAAACAATTGAAAATAAAATGTGTCGCAGTTTTTTGTATTTTTTTCGTGTGGTTTACATGATAATACTTATTGGAGAAATTTTGAACGTACAGTAACTGCATTATTATGGAAGAAAGGAGAGGAAAGAAAGAATGAACGGATTTTCCTAGATTTTCTCTGAAAATCTCATTCATATCAAGAGTGGATGATCGTGATGAAAAGCATTCCAGCTTTTTTTTGCGTCGTTACTTGACTCACCGTAACCATGCATTTCTTTTGCTTTGTTACGCGACGTGTGGTAGTAAAAATTCAATTCCGTGGGAGGTATAGGTAGACAGACAAAATTGTACATAAAGATAGAACAGAAACTGTCTGTTGACAAGAGCAGAGTATATATATATACTTTTATGTATTTATATATGTACTTCTTTTCTCGAGTTGGCTCTCTGAGGAATTATGTGTGTGGCTAAACTAATGCTGAATAAAAAAGCACAGCGGGAGACCAAAATAACATAAAACTATCGGAATGCCTGCTCCTCTCACACTCTTCCCTTTTGTCTTTGTTGATTTGCATTCTCTTTTTTGGGAAATAAATGCGAGTACAAAATGGAAAAAATAAAGAGGAAAATTGAAGGAGAAAAGACAAAAAATATGAAAATGTGCGAACATTTGTTTTTTCATATGAATGGCTTGCGCTGGATTTAATGTTATGATTCAACAACAGTTCTAAAGCGTCTAATCTGATGATATAAACTGAATTTTTTCCAAAACACATTTTGATGCACACCAACAATTCTGTAAGTTACAAAAAAGCCACATAAAAAAGCTACATAACACACACTTGCGCCATTTTGAGTTCAACTCTATATAATTCAAAAAATATTTTACAAAATCCACGTAACTGTTCTGAATATGGGATAATAATCTGTGCAGTGTGACGACATGAGATTTGTCTGGGAACAAAGAGAAAATAATAATAATAATAATAATGTGCTGGTATTAGTGAAGCAGGTAAAAAAATCCCTGTGGTTACTGACATGGCCTAGAGTGCTCTTTTGTGCAAAAAGGAAATTTTCAATTACATCTACAACAACGGAGGAAAAGATGATGTTTTATCAATTACGATGATTTTTTCGCTCTACAATACTAAAATGTAACTTTTGTGCATGAACTGCATAATACCATGTGAGTAAATGGTGTTTGGTGATTTAGAATCCCATCAGAAGAATATATTTTAATAAAAAAGAGTTGTTCTTCTGCTCAAGAATTTACTCAGTATGACGCAAATGCTTTTTGGTTACAACTGTTTTCCCTATTAACTAACTCTCTGGCTGTAATACAAAGTGTTGTTTTGTCGATATCACATGACTTTTGAAGTTTTGTTGCTCAACGTATTTACTTTTTTTCCTTTGAGTTATAATTAGTTTACTGTAAATCTAACGTCAGTTAACACATATACGCACAGTATGTGTTGAAAGTGTAGTAAAAGTATGACAACAGATTTCTACTGTAATCTTTAGTGATAATTATATACCAAACTTTTTGATTTTGTTGTAACCGTTTGTGAGTTAAAATTCAATTTGCCCATTTTACAAAGGCCTTTGTAAAAAATACATAAAAATGATACATAAAGGAGACAGAACAGGATGTTGCATTATATTGCTTAAAAATTGGCTAATCAAACCTGTTTGTGATAACTTTAACAACAAAGTTATTTTTTGCATACCTACACTGTTTGCTTATCAAAAGGATACCACTTCCTGTAAAACATCAAAAGATACATAGTATTTAATAATATGGAGGAAACTGCGCTACAATATGAAGTGGAGTAGCATGTTGTATGTAGTCATAATCAAATTATAGCATTTGTTAGTAAGCTTTACTATATTTATTAAATTTTTTTCGCTTACATGAAAAACACGTTAGAAAACTGTTTAAAATATATCGAAAGTCATTTCCAACATTTACTATAAGATTTTTTCCTATACAAAGTGAATAGACCTTAATGGGATGCCAGCTTTCTACAAAAAAATGAAGGGCTACTACAAAAGACCTTTTCATTATTTTCAGTTTAGCCTTCTACGTATCTTGATTTTCAGGGAAAGATTCATTTGCCATGCCTCCTGAACAAATGCCTCATTTTGTTAAGCTGGTTTAGTACACTTTAAGTACCGAGGCAAATGATGTTTGAACTTTAAAAAATATATATATTTATGCATATGCACACAGCACATCAAACCGTATTATAAAAGATGCTCTGGAAAATACTTACTTGCTTACTTAAGTAGCTGAAGTTAATTTTAATCAATTTTACTAACGCAAGTCAAAAAACAATTGTTGCAAAACACTCGTCAAGAGTATAAAGTATTGAAATTTATTTTGACTTTTTACTGCAAACAACAAAGCAGTGTCATTCAAAGAACTAAAAACATCACATTACATTTTGTCACCTAAATATGTAATGTAGGAGCTTGTGTAATGTGTAAAAATAATATGTACGTATACATGCATATGTATAATTTTATTAAGTATAACATTTGTTGTTAGTTTCCTAGAAGCAGAAATCAAAGTAAAAAAATAAGTCATCATGCTAGATTGCTTTTTTAGATCTTATCATTAGTTAGTTTTTACTTTCCTTTTTTAAGTGTAACTTGAGAGTAGTAAAAGTTTTTTTCCACTTGGACTCATCTTGCAAAAAATGTGATTAAATATAACAAATAACTTTTCAAAGGTAGGGTAGGAGAGAGAGGGAGCAATAAAAAGATTTGTAGCTTTTACTTTTGCATTTTTTTCCCTTCTTGTTAACTACGAAGAATGCACGCGCATATTTTATGAAATATATTTGCTTGATATACGCTTCAGTGGGTGTTTTCAAGTATAAAAAAATTATACATTTAGTATAATTATCATTATAGTTAACACGATTTAATGGGTATCATACATGCCTGAGTAATGATTTATATGACTTTGAATGTTTTCAAGTTTTAAAAAGTTTAAATTGGCAACATAATTTCACAGAAATCCTCGCTGCAGTATAAAAAAAATTTCCCAGTTGCTACTTCCATTTTACTTTTCACTTTATGTTTTTTTATATTGCAGCTAAGTGGAATGACATCAGCAACTTTTGTTACTGTTCTTAAACAAATGTTTTTTTGTATTTCAAGTAAGCATACGTCATCCTGGAATTAAGTTTAATATTTTACGAGTGACTGTCAGCACACAGTATTAAAAAATGTAGGTCTGTAAATGGCCAATGAGGAAAACTGAGCACTGGCAACTCTGCGCAAAAATTGAGTAAATCTCCCGACTTCCTTTATCCTCTTCAAAATACGAAGGAAAATAGCTAACATTATTTATTTTGTAATAAATAGCATCATCAACCATATATTATGTATTCGAGGTTAAAAAGACAAAAGTAAGTCTAACGTTTTAAAAGTATACTTTTGGATTAGGTTAAACTTTAAATGTTAGACTACTTGTACAAATGGCTTTTTATATACCAACCCCTCGTTCAGATGGTTCTCTTTACTCGACTTGTAGTAGTACACATTGATTTGGCGTCACAAAGAAACCAANTAGACTGCTTGTACAAATGGCTTTTTATATACCAACCCCTCGTTCAGATGGTTCTCTTTACTCGACTTGTAGTAGTACACATTGATTTGGCGTCACAAAGAAACCAACGGTCGTTTTTTGCTTGCCATTCTATTATTATTTTTCTTTAGAAATGTCAATAGAATTTTGTACTTTGTGACGCACTACTATGCCGTCACATTGACAGAATCTAATAGTACTTCCAAAAAAAACTTTTGTATTTCATATTTTTTTTAAAAAAAAAGGATATCATTTTTATGGCTTAATATATATTGTACACATAATATAGAATAAGCTAATTGAAAAAAATAAGACAGACAATAAAGTAACAATAAATCTTTTATAATAAATGACAAAACATGAATTGAATTGGAAATCAATATGAAAAGTGAGTTGTTGAAAAAAACTCTCTTGTCAGACCCACTAGACCAAACTATAGAACATGGCTTTGGTGAATAAGTTTGATTTTTGTCAGCATTTCAGTAAATGTACATGTCATTGAAAATACGTAGGATAATGTTTGTAGTAGAAATCAACACGATATAATAATATATTTTCAACCTTGTTCCAATTTTTGTGGGCACAAATATATTCTGCAAAACCCATACAAATTTTTCTGATAGCACTGCACTACTCTCATCTTGCCCACTACTACACACTCTCCTTCTCTTCATCATCAATTGCGCATCTTGCTGCAGGTTTTTTTCTCCTCCTCTACACTCTAGCAACTATTCGCATTTAACAGTCAGTAGATGAGATTTGCCACAGTTTCCTCAACTGATGAATGGACTTGCGAAGCTAGCGCGAAGTTGAACACACATGTATAGTAGTAGTAGTAAAACATAGTCACAAACTTTGCCTAGAAAGGTTTGTTACAAGAAGGGGAGTAAAAAATTCTATAAATTTTCCTTTCTTGTCGTAGAACAGCGAACCGGATAAAATAAAATCAATGAATGAGCTTTTTAGCTAATGATTACGTTAGAAAGGGATATAAAAAAGAAGAGATAAAATGGTCGCTACATCGTCTTTAACTTTCTCTCTTCAGATACACGTATAAATCCATTTTTGATATATTATGTGGCTATAAGTAAATAGCTGGCGTATTTTTTTGCAACGAGTGAGTGGAGAAAAAACCCAGACATTTATCTTGATCAGTGCGAAAAATACAAGACAGCCACAGTAGTAGTAGTAGTAGCCAATACAGTGCATATTCGCCTTCTCTCGTCTCTCTCTCTTTCATCTTGTTAACCTTCACCACTTCTCACCAAAGTAATGTATTTTCTATTATTTGAGGCCGCATTGATTGTGCAATGATTGTATAAGTGCAGTTTACGAAAAAAATCAAACCCATATCGTTCAGAGTGTCGACCATTGTAGTGCATATTTTGGCTGATAGTTACGTCTTATGATTATGGCTCAGAGTAGCAAGTGGATATTATACTCTGTCCTTCTTTCCATATCACTCTTCCCTTGCTTTGATGTGCAATGAGCAAAAGTATTGAGAAATTGTAAAAAAAGGTATAGAACGTTATGTGAAACTCCAACATGACAAGGTAAAAAAAACCTGGTTTGATCTTTTGTCCGTATTATATTGCATCTCATTATCTTTGGAAAAAAGTTGTCATACTTTGCCCCAAGTAAAAATATAATGACATGAAGACGACTTACAACTTTTACAAGTTTCGCCACCGAATAGTATTGTTGCATTAAATTTTCCTGATACAGAGAGAAAACAGGGATTTGTACACCATTGGACAAGTTACCTTTTCACCTGTTTAAAAAAAATCCAAGTAAATCACAAACAAAATGTTGCTGGAATGGATGTTTTCACAAGACGTAGAAGAAAATCCGCTCATTTCGAAAAAAACAGGAAGGTAGACCCATTCATTGGGGAAACGGATAGAAAGGAAGGGATGACTAAACATAAATTTATTATTTATGGGCAACTCGCTGATAAAAATTTCAAGATTCTTTTCCTTTGAAAAGTTATATCCTACTATTTTTTTATCACAAAAAGAATAATCTCACGGTTCTCCCATTTCAATACATTTTCCCAATGGTGTCTGATAAGTAGGCAGTGGGGATGACATGAAATAACTGACATTTACGTAGCTCCTTAACGTTCCAACGTTATCTTGTTTGGCAAGTTATGTAAGTTTAAGATGTTGGCTTATCTAACGAACTGATTGTCATGCAGCTCAATGCCGACCACCGGTGGTATCAAATTAAGTTAAAACCAGCTTGGAAAAGTTTATCTTCAAATACAAAAAAAATCGCGCAAAGGGATGAACATATTCAACAGTTAGTACGCAGTTGGTTTCACGTAACGATAATTTTTATTTCGTAGGCATGCTGGCATTACAATGCAGCCATTGAAGTAAATGACTTAGGTATGTATTATACTATGTACTCCGTAGTGTTGTTCAATCGTAATAGAATATCTTACAAAGGATAAGAGAAATGTACGTTTAAAATTAAAGATGCCTGGATTTGCTACTCTCTTTACAGCAACAAAAATCCATAATGTTAATTCAAAAGGAAGCAAAACAAGTAATTTATTTTGGTATTCATGTAAGCGTAATAATTATTTTCCTTGAAATTCGACCTCAACAATATAAATGTTGGTTTCAGCAGAAAAACGACGGTCAGATGGTTATTTTTTCCATTACGTTTTCCTTCGTTAAACACAACTCCACAATGACCAAATAGGTTACTCACGGCACAGTCAACTGGATAGCACGGGTACAAGCAGAGAAAAAAAGCAAATATCAAAAGCAAAAAAACAGAAACATTATAAAAAGATCAAGCTATACATAAAAAGTGCTAGTTACATTTTACGACCGATTATCATGGTCATATTGAGTGTATAAGTAAACGTACCTTACGTACATACCCTCTTACATATTATTCACGTGATTAATTTTCATCTGAGATTTTGAGAAAACCTTTATACAGCTTCTTTGTCATATTTTTCCTTTGTGCATTATTAATGCTGGCTACACAATTAATTGACCAATTTCAGTAATCTTATCCCACAAAAATATTACCCGGAAAAACTGTCGCTGGTAACTTACTTGACTTCATCAGCTACTCCACTGCTTGTGTATTATATTGCCCATGGTCTTTGCTACTACTGGGCAGACTTTGTCACTATAATTAAGTTCATTAGGTAACGTTGCTATTAATATCCTTCCTGAAAATTGCTTCACTAAGCAGTTTTCTGTTACAGTCGTTGCTGGCATCATCGCCACTACCACATTTCATAAGACGCGTCAGACTCACTTCCACCATTCTGTCAACAGTTGCTGCTGCTGATGATGCTGTGTTGGTGTGGATTGCTGACTGTACCAAGTGGCCAGTGAGCGAGGGTAGAACTGGAGCCAAAGGTTTGCTCACTACGGCAACTTTCTCTCTTCACTCAGAAACACACATTTTATGCTTCTTTCACCAGCAGCCATGTACATGACGTGATCATTTTCATCATCGTCCTCCTACTGCTACTCGTTCGTAAGTTAAGTAATGTGGTACAGTTTATAAAACTGTTCCCCTGTTCATAACGATGCCCATCACGATCATCAATCGTCACCATCACACACAGGAAATAGGTTTGCAATTTTTTGTACATATTACCATTGCTGGTTGTGTGGGTTCGAAGAAGAAAAAAGGGAAAAAGTAGCTTGTGTGACAACTGGTGGTGACGGAGGGTGGCAGTGCTGCTTTGCTGTGTGTGTTTGGTAATTTTGTTCATGGTAGGGAAAGAGCAGAGATGAAGAAAGCAACAGCATCAAAGGGAAAGAATTGCGTGGAATATTTTATGGTTGAAGGGAATGATGACTTTTGCTCTGATGGGATTCCAAAACTTTTTACTCTGTTCTTCTTGCCGTTTGCTTTGTCCTACACAAAATGACCCTATTCACAGTGGCTACATTTGACAAAGTGTGCTTTCTGCAAAGGGCCCTGAAAACATAAGAAAAACTATTGTCCCACAAAAAGTGTGTACGTTGAACCTAATTTTTCATCAGCTGATCAAATCGCAACCATCACTAGTCCTATCAACACCATCATTATTCCTGTGAAAATAATGCTTTTCTTTGCTCAGAATAGGATCCAACAATATTTTTCACTTTTCCCCAGGCGTTTGGGCAAAAAAGTGCAGTCACAGCAGAGACCGTTCACATTTCACCGAAATGATGGGGAGCAGAGGGAATACAAACAAAGGCTTTTCTCTTTTTCGTTTCTGCTCATATGACAACAAAGTAATATTTCTCAAGTTCATAAGATGTCTACTCATATTACAATACTTTCTCTTGGCTGGCTGGGCTGCTTGTATTATTTTTGTTTTGTATGTTCACTTACTCCAGCCAGTCGAGCCTCTATTTTCTGTTAGAATTTCTTACTAGTTTTGTAACTCACTGACCAGAAACCATTATTTATTAACTTAAACTATAGTTTATATATATACAAATATTGGAGTACAGAGCAAGAAATATTTCCAGCTTACCACTCTTTGCTCAATCCACTCACTTTATTTTGTCAACTGTTTGAGCAGATAAGTCTAAAAATAATGCATCTGACAGGATAATTTTTCTGCTGAACTGAGATGCAAGATGAATGCTTATGATTTTGTAAGAAGAAGTAGTAATGGTGTCATAATATTTTTTTTCTCGTCGTGAGCAAGCAAGATGAAGATGCAACGATGACTAATGATGGCAATGTTTTTTTATATCTTTGTCTTTCGAACAGATTGTAAAATCAACGGAGGAAAAGGAGCAGCGGTTTTCGAAACTGCACAGTGGCAATGGACTTGTTATCGTCATCTGGACCGACAATGGATTACTCTGGTTTTTCTTCCGGTTCGTTGTCTTCAACCACAGAGTTGATCACAGACATGATGGATCACGACAACCACAGCCAGTACCACCATCATGGCAACTTCACCCTTGGGGACCCTTCACTACTTTATGCTCGATGACAAGTACACCTGCGGAGAGTCCTGGCCATCTGAATTTATTCAACACGTTTTCAGCGCTTGTACTATGGTCCTTCAGTTCTTCTTACCTTTCTTGGTCATCCTCTTCTGCTACATCAAGGTATCATTCAAACTTTCTGATCGAGTCAAGGCTAAACCGGGCAGCAAAAATTCCAAAAAGGAGGCACTTGAGCGGGAACGCAAACGGAGAACCAACAGGATGCTGATTGCTATGGTCTTTATTTTTGGAATGTCTTGGCTCCCTCTCAACGTTTTCAACTTGGCCGCTGATCTCTCCGAGGATGCTGCAGCATGGAGATACTCCAACCTCATCTTTTTCTGTGCACATGCCGTCGCCATGAGCTCTACTTGCTATAATCCATTCCTATACGGTAAGATAAAACAAAACAACCAATTCTAGATAATACTATTATTCCTATTATTTATATAAAAAAACAATGTCGCAAGAAAAGTGTTACTATAAAAAGTGAATGTCTGCAAATGCAAAAAAAATATTCATCAACCCATACTACATGCAAATGCGGGGATGACAGTATGCTTTCAGCTGCAGGGCTCTTTAACTGCCAGCCATTTTTCAAAACTTGCCTTCATTTTCACTCCTTTTGATGATGTCATTGATTTAATATCTGTCTCGTCCCTCTTGTACATTTCTCTAGTTTACATTCTCTCCAGGCATGTTGCACAACATTTTCTATTTGCGTCTTTGCTCAGTCCGTGTACGTTTGTGTACGTTACCACAGTCAACAGAGTTGTGCTTCCAGTATGCAGAGCATGTAGCACTAGACGACGAGAACGCTGCTCGCTTTACATAAAAATAAATAGGAAAAGAAAAGTGTGACAACAAAAAATAATAATGTGCAAAAAAGAAGAAATCAAGAGAGAGGGACAATAACACTGAGAGTGTATAATTTAATGCTTAACTTTGCTCGTAGTTTCCTCACCATGAAATATTTTATGAAGTGTTCGAGAGGCGTGAACTGGAAGAAAAGTAGCTCATGAAGTGATATCACCAGTATCATAGTCATCACGAGTATATCGTCACAAGTCACGACACGATACAGGAAGAAAAAAAGCAACGAGAGAAAGAGAGCAAAAGACCAGAATTCCTTGTTTTCATAAAAAAAAGTTTTAAGCTTTGTTCTCGTTTCTGCCTTGCCAGAAAGAAACCCTTTCCTTTCTCATATCCCTTCCACACACACTACCTCACACTTTTTGTCTATATGTTTAACGAGGCGTTACTATGTCATGTGTGTGTGTTTTTTTTCATCATAAATGGGAGAAAATAATCCCGTACTTTTTTTCCGCTACAATCCTCCTGCCTGAATAGTATTTTATGTGTATCTTTTTTATTATTGTATTTTTTCAGCTTGGATGAATGAGAACTTTCGAAAAGAGTTTAAACAAGTACTGCCATGCTTCAAGGTACCCGTCGAAGGAAACTCCAACCGATCCAGGCGATTTATTTCAAACAGGACAAATTGTAACGGTGCAGAGACTGTTCAGGAGACTCTTTTACCATCCACGTCCACTGCTGCTGGCAACAACTTGACCCATGGACACGCACAACCGGCAAGTACCACCACAATGGTGCAAGTGTTGGAAACCATTGATGAGCTGAATTCATCTTCGCATGCCCCAGGACAAGTGACCATTGATTTGAGCAGAGCCTCCGCCTCATTCAGAGCTGCGGATGATGTGAATGAGGTAATTGTCCACTATCCATCACCATCATTTTCTTCAACTACACCGTCTGGAGGTGCCGGCTGCAGCACAATAATGGTGGATAACAACAATGACAACACTAACAACAACAATACCATCAATAGTACCAACCACAGTAACAATAGTAATGGCGCCTGTGGTGTGGATACCTCAGCACAACAACAGGAAGCAGCAGCAAAATGTAGCGAGGTTACTGTTGATATAAACAAAGAAGAAAGTCCACAAGCCGAAAGAAATTCAATAGTTGTCAACATGGCGTCTGGCAACAGTAGTGCATCCATTCCTACTGCAACTACTAGTCAATCAGGAACCACAGACGTTTCTCATCCTTCTGATCAAGAGTCATCTGCAGGTGCTGGCGAGGGAGCTGGTAATGCGGTTCGTGCCGAGTGCAGTACATCCGATAACTTGATGAATAATAAGAAACCTTTTCCTGTGAGTTCATCCATCCTCATTTAAGCTGTCGTAATCGTAACACTCCCATAGTCATTTGCAACTATGGGATAAATAAACAACTACAAATACAAGCAAGTAACAATACTCAAGCTGTATTCGCTCTATATATACTCAAATGTGTGACGCAAGTGACGCAATCTAATGACATGAAATCAAGACGGCAATAAGACGGGGATGCAATTCATTGACAAGCAAAAAAACTGTGTTTTATTTTTCCTTTAACTTTTTCTACTACAGATTAATTACATAACTTGCAGTAACAAATCAGCAGGTTGTCTGTTATTTCCCCTTTGTTGCAGTACGCGTGTAATAATTTAATATAATCGTCCAATCCCCATCAATTACCTGTTCTTTTATAAACGTTTATTTTATTTTATCTATTCATTTTGTCACGAGAATGAAAGCTAGTAGCAGCAAACTCAAACAATAATTCAGTCATCTCTTTTTTCACCTTCACAAACTCCTTTCGACTAAAAGCATATCAGCACCACTATAATTCGCGGAATAAAATGGATGGAATGAATTGTACGGGGAACTCACATGCATGTAGGTATCACCACCACCACCACCACCACGTTCACCACTGACGTTGGCACCATCATCATTAGTCCTTTCTTTCCTTGTCTAGTTTTCTCTTTTCTTTTCATGTTCATTCATCAAACTTTTCTATTACGTGAGGATACTGTAAATAAATAATTGTCTTTTCCAACCCCTTTCGTTCAATGTAGTGTTCTCTTCAAAAGGGATCATTATAAGTTATAAGAAAAGTAAAAGATACTATGTATGCATATATGTAGAAGTTTAATATTACAAGAAAAAAAAACTTTTTAAAAGAATCATCATCTCATCATCATCACCTCATACTGTGCACATTCCGTTTTCTAATGCATATAATGGATGCTTACCTTGTATATTTACTACAATCTTTCCTACTTTCTCCAACATTTTCAGTAATTTAGTTACAATCACGTTTTTCTTCTGTTTAGAGCTGAGTTTTGCTTCCTTCCTTCCATCCATCCATGTTTATTTAAGCTGCGTGGCAAACATGCTATAAAAATTTTGTTATACTTTTTTGCTATTCTTTGCAAGATAATTTTCTACGAAAACTGAGAACAGTTCAGTTCTTGAGAGAGAGAAAAATAGTATTGTTTGCGATATGTAATATTCTAGACATGTATAAAACATTATTATTGCTTTCACCTTATTCTAAATTTTCACATGTTCCACTGAAATACATGCATACATAGCTAGCTAGTCAATGCTTTCATCATCGTAACCTCGTGATTTCCCATGTGCTTTGTGGTCACGGTATTCTTTCACCTTTTATCAATGTGAAAAAAAAGATTCTTAAAATGAAGCACGACAATTCCCTAATTCAGAAAAAGGAAAATTAGTACATGTGTATATATGTATATGCTACATTATTTATGTGCCATTGTGAAAAAATGGAAAGTTTTCTTTTTACTGTAACGCACGCCATTTTTATGTACATTTTCACTTTTTCCCAAGACTTTGTTCACCCTGGAAGGATATTATCGTATTATTATTATGTCGTTAAAATTAATTATTCAGGACAATGTGTACATTAGGTGATCATGCACAAAGTTGAACGTTTATGCGTGTCAGAATATCGTGGATTTTCTGTGAAAAATAAAGCTTTACCAATTAGGTTATTTTTTTAGACAAGGTCTGTAATAACTGCACGAGTTTTCTATGGACTATGTCACTATGTTTTATGCAAAAAATTGGTTAAAGCTTAGTAAATCGATAAACCATCATTTCCTTTACCGTTATAATTTAGGCATATTTAGGCATTGCAATAAAATAAACAGAAAAAAAAACAAAAATAAATTTGCAAACATCCTCTAATTCTGAAATGAATATAAAATCAAGGATAGATTATAGTGCATCTCAGCTAGACAGCTGCATTCATGTCAAGGTTGTCGTTACTAACTTCAAATCTATGATAATTAATCTGGTGCTGATAATGATGAATTCCTATAAACCTTGCTTTACCCAAATAGTATACCTAATAATATAAGTATCAAGTAAGGAAGCACACTTTTTTTCTTTTCTCCTTTGTTACTCCTCTTACTGACTTAGTATCTAATTGAAAGCTACTTTTATTGTAGTCACGTCTCACAATTCCCTGAATGAATTATGATGATGAAAAATTAGACGAAGATGTTGATCTTCACGGTTGGACCGTGTGCGTGCGTGCTACTCTGGGTGAACGGGTTTGACCTTTCTCTAGATATTGTGATGATGCAAGGAAAATAAGTAAGTTGACTTGTTATAGACTTGTTGTCGTCGTCTTCTACAACGACTTATTTCTCCTTCTCATTATTTCCAATTTCTCCTTTTAGTACAATGGCATGCAATATGTCATACTGTATATATGCGTTTTTTTACCAATTTCCACTAAAACTATATTCAGAATTTAATATTTCTTCGGTCGTGACTTCGCCGAGTCATCTATTTTTTTAAAAACATTCCTAGAAAACAAAAAAAAAACATTTATAAAAAATGCAGAATACATGGATATAGTGTGGGTATGTATGTAATAATAGTAGCCAATAAGAATGATATTTCGTAACTTTATGCCCTCTATTCTTCATATTACTTCCTCTTTCAATCTTCCGTTTTTGCTTGTCAAAGAATTTCCACTTTCATCATTTCCAACATTCTCCGTTCTGGTTAATAGTGCAGCTGGACAGAGAATTGGGAATTCTTGACTGACCGTCTTGGTAATACAAACACATCTCCTTCCGTCTTAATCAGCCAATCTAAGTAAAAATAAATAAATAAATGTGTGTAAAGTAATACATGTCCACGAGTAAATAAATTGAAAGTATTATTTAATACCAAACTGCATTTTTTTCCCCGTCCAGCTATTTTTTGCTTCATTTTTGGTATGTAAGTAATAACGACGCGAGGTGCAAGTTATGTCAGAACTAGAGTAGAGGTACACGAGAAAAACTGAATTTATTACTTTAATCATAATACAACGACAAATACTATTATTATTATTATTTTAGATCAAACATCCTTTTCGTCAGTTTGCCAGATAAATTGAATGAGCTTCTTCTCTACCATCTTCGTTCTTTTACTTGCGAACGTGCTCTCTTTACCTAAAAGCCCTATTAGTTTCTCTCCTTGATGAACAAGAGCAGCGTGATGGGTGCGAGTAAAAGTATGTAAGAAGGAGGGAGGACGGGTAGTGCTGTAGAAAGCGGAACTAATAAAAAGAAAGTGCGGACTGACAAACTGACTGTTGAATTTACTTACTCTACATTTTCCTCTCCGATGCATGAATTCCAGCTTTTTCAGAATCATAATAATATTATGTGGTGCATTGAGGGAGAAAAAATGCAAGAAAGCTGTTTCCTCGCTTCCATGATAATAATAATAATAGTAATAGTAGTAGTAGTAGTAGTAGCAATAAATGATAACCTGGGTAAATGCAATCTTTCTTTTATTTTATGAACAATCAAAAGCAAACAAATTTTCGGGTAATATCAAAACTACAGTCTACTTTGACATACAATGCAAATATAATATAAAATAGGTATTGTACATATTATTTTAGACCAAGTAACGGTAAGAATAAACAAATGGGTGAAATTGAATTTTATTACCGGTATATTTACTATACTCCAATATATTTGCATAGTTAATTTAAATATGCAAAACAGAAATGCTATAGGAGCATCAAAGCTAGGTATATTGGTAATAGTAAAGTGTTAAAAAAGAATGATGAAATAACAAAATGAATGGAGGAAGATTCGGTTGTATATATACATACATACATAAATACGTTTAGAAAGTACTCAATAAAGTATTCATTTTTAGTCAAGAGTGGTTGCATAAACTGCTAATTAAACTGAAAGAAATCAGCGATAATATTTTTTTTCGTTTTGAAAACATGGTAAAATATTTTCGCTGGAAATGAGCAAAATCGCAAACTGTTGTCCTGTGGTCTTTTACCTCAGCCGAGAATGATTTTATGGTGTACATTAGCAGTATAATTATATGGCTTTTGTACAATGCTATTTTAATGAATGCAAACACTTTCATTTTATTGTCTTTCCCTTAAGCGCCAAAATATTTAAGAGCGGAAAACCACTAATATACTACTATTCAATTATATACTAGTAATAAGATACAAAAACAAACAAATAAAAGTGTATATATTGTACATTTGTATATATTATAGCATAAAAAATAAAATTATGCTGTATTCGTTGAATACATGGAGTTGTTTGCGTTTAAAAGTAAATGGTAGGGAACAGATCAAAACTACTTTGGGGGTGAAAAACAACATTTTAATTAAATTCAAACCTTCCGTGTAATTTAGGACGACGTTGGTCGATAAACTTCTACATACGTTGTTTCCTTACACAAATCCCATAATAGAAGAAAAGTAAACAGAAATAAATATGTACATAACGTGTATAATTTTTGTGTCTGTGTGTGTATTATAATTATAATATGGATAAAGAGAGTGGGTAAAACAAGTGTAATGGAAGCAGCGCGGTACTTGTGACTAATTAAATATTAATTAGCTGAGAGCTCAGGGCATATGTACAAAATGTGTATATATACATAGATACATTATACATGTAATATAGTGAAAACATTGTGAACAATAGTGATCCCTGATCCTTGTTTTTAATTTCTGGCATAAGACGCTGGTTTACAACAAAGAGCTTTACGTTATCTATGTACAGAATGGGGGTTATTCCAAGCATTATATTCTTGCCTTTCAGTTGTTTTGCAAGTTTAGTGCTAATTTTTATTCAAACAGAATAGAAGATAGCAATCAGCACCACCAGAGAAGGAGATTATCATCAAAGATTATGGTGAAAAGTCAGGATTGCCCAGTGAGAGTACATGATGAGATGGTTCATATTCTCGCATGACCGCTAATTCCAGTTTGCATTCACTTCCACTCGAGTATTGTATTTTAATTATTTATATAGGTAGCTAGAAATATATGCATACGATGTATTTTAAAGTTATAAGTACAGTTTCATAAGTTTTTCCAGTATCTAGTTTAATGATAAATAGGAGGAGTGAGGTAAATTTTTAATATTCGTAGGTGTTTGATATTTTACAAATTGTTTAGTCATAAGACCCAGATGCATTAGCTAACAACTCTGTCAACTACTGACATACATACCGTGTGTAAGGTCGAATTAGTTGTGAGTCGTGTAGTAAGCTACATACTTGCTAGATTCGCTAGACCGTATGTCCGCTCCTCACTAAATCCCAATTCAATATACTGATTTCAATGAAACTTGGTATACTGTTAGATTGCCACTAAATCCAGCCTGGCAACAAATATAAAACCGATTATCCCATGGTGTGGGTGGATGTGACGACGGTTGGAATACCATAATATGCTTCGTGAATGGTCGAATATTTATTGCATATTTTAAAAAACTTGATGATATAACCAACTTTGTAGTCATAAGTCAATTCTTGATGGTTGGACGTTGGACCACGTCGACGGTGCAGGTCGATATGCGGCCAGAAAACGTTTATTGTGTACCCCGAAAGAGTATGACGAGCTGCATAATTTTGCTAGCTCAAATACAGTTTTTTTCTAGCTAACCTAATTAAATATGTAGGTTTATATAGTGTATAATTTTTCGCTAGTTAGCCTAAAATAGTCTAATATTATAATAAAGATATCTGCTAGTAATCATTCGCTGTAAATAGTACATGCTTTCTCTATTACGCGCTAGCTTGCTAGACAGGTTTATTGATTTCAAAATCAGATCTTAATGTCGATGAAACAAACATGATAAGACACAAGAATTGCAAATGCAATAAAAGAAAATGCAATGCTCCTTGCAATGCAACCGAGAAAACCTATGAATTGAATGGCTAGTTGTACCTTTGTAAATTTAAAAAATATAGTAAACCTATAAAGTTCTCCTTACCAATTTATGTCGAAATAATAATGCATTCCACGTATTTTCATTCTCGCTTCGTTAAACATTATTTAATATTTAAAATTCCTTATCAAGTTCGTAATGTTTTGAATTTGGATTTTGAACAAATACGTTATTGGTTTTGCTCTATTCTATTTTACTGGTTTGGTGTAAGAATAACTTATCAACTTTTAACATTTATATGTAGGTACACTAGAATATAATTGTATATAGTTAATAGAAAAAGTAAAATTATCATAGCAAGTAAGCATATACTCACATAGTGTTCTACAAACATACATATGTAACTTGTTAATAACCCTATAATATAACCCTAAGGATTTCATCATGCCATTATATTATAACTACATTACATTTTGTATTAATCTACGTTAACGGGTATTTCTCACTCAAAGAAAGAAGAGATGTTACTTTTCTTTGAGAATGAACATTGCGGAAATGTCGATGTTAGCAGAGCAAACACCAATGACAACCGGAAAGACTGATGATGTTTATTAATAAAAATTGAATTACGAGAATGGTCGAGAATGGAGAAATAATGATTACAGTGCATTTTTTTCCTTCTCTCGTAGAAACCAATCAATAAAAGGTTCATTCCACCGTTGTAATAAATAAAATACGGCAACATCATCAGAGAAAAATACTGAATAGAAATGATAACAGATTTAAGGATACAAGTAATCAATTAATAACTTTGTTACCTTTATTTAGACTGTGGATACATCACAACCCTCTGTAAAAATATAAGTATAACAAATATAATGAATGAGGATAAAGGATAAAAACGTCGAAAAGGTAAACGCATAAAAGATGTGTATACGGATCCTTGGAACTGTACACTGTACAGTAATAATATGTAAGTTAGGTAAGTTCTATATCAATATATATAATAAAGTGTATAACTTTCTTCGCTATTTCGAGAGCCAATAATATTATATACAGACCCATGTTGTGTAACCAATGTAAAACCTAAATAATAAAGATGGTAGCATTGAATAACAGCAAGCATCCAAATAACGTGTAATGTACAAAACAATATGGAAGTGATCATATAACACAATTGAGAGAAAAACTCAATTGTGGTATTTACGATTATAGCTTGGTGCTATGATATCTAACGTGTTATGTTGCGTTTTTTAAAACTACGCACTTGAAGTAGTAAGTTTATAGTATAAATGTAAAATGTATGTATACCCATTTTAATATAATAAAAAAATATTACTAGCAGTAACGTATATTAGCGAATAAAATTGCCAAAAATGAATACCATGAATTCGTCACTTTTTAGTATCATAACGAGTTACTAAATCCTGCAATTCTCTTGAATGAATAGCTTTTCTTTTTAACTTGATGTAAACATTATTCATATATTTTTCAAGCTTGAATTTGGAGAGGGACGTATAATCTTACTTTATTGTAAACCCTTAAAATAAATTAATTATTTTTAATTCTGTCCTACAAACACAGGAGAAACGCAATTTTGGGAATGAAGTACTTTGTACCTAAAGGTTTGAACGGATGAATGTACGAATGTACCTCACTATCAAAATTATGTCTTATATATTAATTGGTAGAAGACTATATACATTCTTCAATTTGGAATAAAGTGCAAGTATGTAATACCTATGTCTAATCTACCTTTTATGTTGAGGGAAGAACGGATATGTTGCTAAGAGAAAAATAATTGATACTTGTTACTGAATGTATAAAAACAATTATTATTGTATACCTCCATACATATAAAATATATAATATCTATGTATAATATAAGTGTGTCCCAGCGAATAAAGATATTTTTTCAATTTTGTCTAGCTTCTGAAGGAAGTATTGAACCAACCGGATATGTGTGTATATTAATCTATGTTATATAGTGATACTATTGTACGTAAAGTGCCCAGGAGATACGAGTCAAGCAACGTAAGATATATGGATTTTGAAATTTTATTCAAATGTTTGCTGTTCCAGAATCGAAAGTTATTTTGTATTTTGCGAATTTTTTGAAATCATTGATAACAATGTATTAGTTGTAAAAGTAAAATGGCAAGTTAGAACATGGAACAAATTAAAATTATCTTTCTATTCTGGGACAGCAAAAATTTGATAAAAATTTCAAGACCCAGCTTATCCAGCTTAGATTATGTTACATTGCTTGTCTCATATCTCTTGAGTCTTTTACTTACATTATCACTATATAAAGTAGATTAGTATGCATGCGTATCAGGTTGGTTCAATACTTCCTTCAGAAGCTAGACAAAATTGAAAAAATATCTTTCTTCACTGTGACATACTATATACAAATTTTAAATTGACATGGAATTCTTATCTCCATCAAGTATATATTTTTTCTCTCTATGGCTTTGTTGAATGGATTATAAAGAGCTGTACAGTAAATACTATGAAGGATTAAAGGACATACGATAATGTACACATACATTTTCTGTCAAGGAATAACGGAAAGCCAAATATTATCAGCAAATAGCTAACCAACATGGTATATAACTAAAAGTTCTATAAAATTATACAAAAATGTACTATTGTTTAAAATACGGAAAATTTAATAATATACCATACAGTTAAGTCAAAGGTATTAATCAAATCTATACTTGTATTTATTGTGGAGAAATCAATTGGCAAAATAAATGTTTACAAAAAAGTGTTGTAATTGTTTTTATTTCTTATCGCATCAAACCATAACTTGCTCTATTCATTTGAAAAGGGCAAAATAAAGCGGGGTAAATTAATAGCATTAAAAATGATCATTCATTGAATGGGCATATAGGTATCTACCATTTATTAAAACACTTTCCCGCATATTTTGATAAAATAGATGTTTCATCGCAAAAACTAGAAAAAACAAAGTACTCTCAATTCATTTGCTTATTTTGTAAAATCTGTTACTGCTGTCGTGCGTAAACTTTTGATTTAATGTATCATCCATCAGACGATAAGCATACTACATACTATACTACAAAATAAACATTGACTTACTTTGAAACTGAGTAAAAAAGTAAAATAAAATAAAATAGATCAGAAAAAACGATTGTGCGGCCAAGCCCGA